>VZZY01021004.1:0-16337 GCA_013400335.1 Eurystomus gularis
TTAACCCACCAAAGAGTACACCTATCTACACCGTAAGCCGCCAGCTTGTTCAACAGGATGCTGTGGGAGATGGTGTCACATGCCTCACTGAAGTCCAGGTAGATATCAACCTCCTTGCCCTCATCCACTAGGCAGGTCACATGGTCATAGAAGGAGATCACATTGGTCATACAGGACATGCCCTTTNTGATGCCCCATTTGTCCTGCACCTGCCATGTGATAGCATCGAAGATGAACCTCTCCGTAATCTTCCCCGGCACCAAGGTCAGGCTGACAGGCCTGTAGTTCCCCAGATCCTCCTTTCTTAAGAAAGATGTATCACCAATTGCCCTAATAATACGTTAGCATAATCCAGATCCACAATCACTGAGGAGCCCTGGTTGCAGCAGGATTTGGAGAACCTGCTCTGGCAATTGAGAAGTTCTAAGTAGTGTGTCCACTTGTAGGTGAGGTCTCCAAAGTCGCTGTAAGAGGGTCCAGCTTTTACACAGTTGAATAAACAACTTTGAAAACTTCAAGTGCAGAAATATCTACTGTCACCCTACCTGTTGGATTCGACTCAAAAGCCCGGCCAAGGCTCAAGAAAGAATCCAAGGGAGTATCTTTATGATTTTTTTGTTTTAACCATGTATTTTTCAACAAGGCTAGATGTGTTGTTTTGGTATCTATTTTGGCTTTAACCACACGTCTCTGAACAAGGCTAGATGTCTAGTTTCATGGCCTAGCAACATGCCTCTAAATAAAGAAAGATCTGCTGACTACTGTCACATAATAAGCGTTACAACAAAGCTTTACAAATTGGCATCAAAATATATATTTCATAGCAATGAAAAAATATAAATGAACAATACATTGCATGCGTGATCAATACACGCACACAGTATCACTCTGGTAGGAAAAGACCCTCAAGATCATCGTGTCCAACTATTAGCCCAACACCACTACATTCACCACCTAACCTTGTCCCTACATCTTCACATCCTCAAAATCTCAGCACGGACTATATATACTATGCATATTAGATATATTGTTTGGTTGTGAGGTTCATTTAGAGGTCAACTTCGGTTCAGGGCCTATTGTTCAGGCCTCAGTACTTCAGTACAGAAACAACACCCAAGAGCACAGAAAGCAAATTCATCTTGCAAACACTACCTGAACAGGTAAGAAAATTATACTATGCTTTTTTATAAAACCTGCTCTCAGAAATCCAGTTTTCACATTATGAGGCCACAATAATTTTCAAAGCAAGTCTTTCCCACATGATTTTGTTTGCCTACCTTCTCTAAGGGTAATTCTCTCTCAGGTTTTTTTTTCCTCCTAAAATGAAGTCTAAAACAAAATCTCTCTGGCTCAGACCAAACTCTCTTTGTTTTTACAAGTACACCCTGTTCTTCCCCACTAAAAGGAAAAGAACAAAATCAGAAGTCTGATATACACAGGTAATTGAGGGAAAAGAAGATATAACAATACAGTGCTTTTAGAGGCGACTATCTGGAGCTCAAAATTGTGCATTGTGTGTTAGTACATACGTATCGGTTGAGGTTGTAGGACCACTACTCTTGATTGTTCCCAGGGAAGGTTTCCACAGTATTCTGCTCTCATCTGCCCTTTGGGCAACTTCCTTGCAGTTAACTGTTTTCTTTATATCACTTCAAAGGTTTTTCAGGGAGTAACAGGGCACAAAGGCAATTTTATCAATGATAGTTTTCCCATTAAATTCAAGACAGCATCTGCATAAATTGATGCAGTAAAGGCACTTGTAGTATCCATGTGAAGATCAGCAAGGGCTGACAGGAACTTTTCCTACCAAACTTGTTGGTGGAAAACATTGCTGCACCAGAGAACTACAAGACCTTGTTCTAAGTAACTGATTGTTCAATTAAAAAAAAAAACCCTTATAAATGAGGATTTCCAGTTTGCCATTACACTCCTCATCAACTACACAACCGTATTGCCTTCATTTCTATTCCTGTTTTTTACATGTCTGCTCTTTGGCACCATCTTAACCTACAGCCGAATTTTCTAACTTATTGTGAAACACTGGAGGTACCCCTTCCTACTACATGCTGCTCAGAAGCAGTTGCCTGCACAGAGTTGCAGTGCTGTGGGCCATCAGGACCTTTCAAAGCAACCGAGGAGGTGAATGCGCAGCAGAGCCCATCAGTCCTGGATGAACAGACCTCCCTTCTGTGATGCAGCATAACATCACCAATGTCTGTATTAACTTCTGGGATGCCTTAGCTACAGAAGTGCTGCAGTAAGTTAAAGATCACCTTTGATTACTTTGTGTCTGGTGCTAAGTGAGTTCAAAAGCTCAGGATAGGCAGGACAGAAGGTTACTGAAGGTCTCCGTTTGACTAAACTGGAGACATGTAAGCTGTGGTTAGCCACATTTATTCATTATACCACCAGCCAAACATGACTGTATAATAAATGCTTGTCATTTCCAAGCAGGGTTGAGAGGCATGACCAAAGGCAAGGCTGGCGTGCAGAGGGATGCATAGTGGTAGTGAGAGGGACGTTTCAATCACACAAGCCCAGCCCAGGACTTAAATGGAGCTTGCTTTCAATAATCCTCACAGACATGATATAATCCTCATTATAAAATCCTCATTATATATATACTGCATATATAATGCATATATAGGGAGACATAATTGTCTGTGTACCTGCAGGGGCTCCACTGGCAGTGGTAGAGCTTGTAGCGGGATGGCTCTGCAATCTCAACTCCACTAACACCAAGGCCACCCAGCCCTGTCCCCCCAGGGTGGTGAGAAGAGGTGTTGCTAGAAGCCTTTGGCATTGTGTTTTCCTGAAATAGTGTAAAACTTATTCCCAGATCAACAAAACTTGAAAGACTTATGCCTAAAACTATAAATACCTAGTTCAAACCTGTTTGCTAATATTTCTTTACTATATAAAAGAACTAAAACCAACCAACCAACCCACCCAAACCTGCAAAAACAAAACCTACCAAAAAACCCTACAAAAAACCCTAGTCAGTATCAGAACTCAATTCTTAAAAAAGTTCCTGGGCAAGACATCTTCTGATCAATTATTCTCTAGTGCCACAAGAGGACACTCTTAAACCAATTTTTAATAATGACCAGCGCTTTACAAGTCATTTTGTATTCAGTGGCCAGTACAGATTTCTGCTCTCCAGAAACTCAGAAAATAAGGACAGTTCTTTGTATTCACCAACTCTTACTCAAGTTCAGAATTCAGGTAGTAAATAATTCATAAAATTTGTTATTATATCTGCTTTAAAAATTTCAGCTCGACTGACAGCTATAGCCCTTTACAAACGGCATAACCTTGGATTCTTACAGCTTTTTCTAACACTGTGCTCATACCTTTTCTCTGAAAGCATGTAACGTATCTTACGCTTACAACATTGTTAGAAACTCACTATTTCCGATGTGTAAAGGTGTGGTACCAGTACTCACGTACCTTGTTTTCAATTGCTCAAAGCAACTAGACACATACACTCTTTAAAAGACTACTTAGGAATTACATTTCTAGAAATGCGATTGCTTTATCATATTTTAGAGATATTGGATGCAGGTTTTCTAGACAGAGCCAAACAAGTGATTAGAACATGTGAATTATACGTCAGAAACATCTGAGTTGATGTAACTCAATCATCCTTTTGGAACAAAAAGTATACAAATATATAAAATATCTTGCTTCTTTATAGTAAACTCTGGTGGAACAAGAGTTTACAACAAACAGATATAGAATCTTTCTCCATTTTGCTCATTATATAACTTGCAGTAAGTTCTGTGGCCCAAACAAGAACAAACAAACAAAAATAGTTAAATGATTAACTGGTTTCTTTATACACATAGTTCTAAAATAAAATTATTAGGAACAATAGAATTTAAGATAGCTGGTGATGCTGGTTATATCTGGGATAATCCTGTTTCATATATAACTTCATTTTAAATGAAGTCATGGAGTTGAATGATACTGTTAATCAAGCTGAGCAGCAGTTTAACGCCTTTATAGTTAGTTGTTTTGGGGGGAGGAAAATTGTTATTCAAAGCCTCAAAACTACACTTTTAGTTTGGCTTTCATCACAGCAGCCATTAAGTGGATGTAAGAGACCATCATTAGCTTCGTTTTAAGCAGTGTGGCCAGCTCTGGGATATTCTGCTAAGTCTCAGCTGATTAATGTCCAGTAATGATTACATCACTTCAGATTTGCTGTATTCTTTTTTCTAAGTTGTTATTTTGTGATTCCCCCTCTGGGGCAATATCTTGCGATTTCAGTGTTCTGCTGAGTGCTTTCTGCTCAATGCTCTTCTCAGTGTCCTGAGTGTCCAGAAGTCAATATGGAACGTACAACCATAAATTCAGAGATGTTATCCACAGGCATGAGAGTAGAGAAACTCACAGAGACAAAAATCTTTTAAACAGATGCTCTTGTACTTTATAAAGGTCCTGGGAGTGCTGGATCATAGTATAATTTGCTATAATTGTAGATTTCTAGCAAATATGTAAGGACAGTGAGTGCTGCAATGCAAGTCATAAAAAAATAACTATTCAGCACACAGTATACAGGAATCAGTTGTATGTGTTTTACAGCTCATGAGAACTACCAGTCAAAGTAGTGCTGAATTTAAAAAGCTGTGAAAGAAACTGAGAACTGTCTTTCATTTTAATGTTATTAGCTTCCCTTTTTGTAAATAACCAGAAGAATGAAAAGGAAATAGCCTTTTTAGTGCATTGCCAAAGATTTAGCCTGCCCTGTTATTGACAAATACTGCGTAGCTGCACTTTCGCATGAGCCAGGATGGCCCAACTGAAGTTAAGGTGGTCGCTGCAGTCCCTGGTGCACACAGCTGATGAGGGGGGCTCTGGGGCGAGGCTGTAGTGAGGAACTCACATGCTTGGCAAGCCCTGCTGTTGTCCTGGCCCCAGTATAGCTCTGCAGCCTCCCTCATTCACCAGCAGGAAGGGTCTGTGTGTGCATTTTAGGGAGTGTAGCCATTGCTGTGGAGACAGATACGACTCCACCTGATCTCAAAGCATTTTTGGTGCTTGGTGTTCAGGGAGCTCCACAGGCCTGCACTGAGGGCAAGAGAAGCACCAAGGAGCTGGGGACAGAGAATGCACTGGGGACAGAGATGGTGGACAGAGCTGTGGGCTATGATGGTGTTCCCTGCAATGGTTTGGAGGACCAGGGTGTGTATTGAATTCGCACATCAGAGATGGAAGAGGAAGAGAGGTTTAGGAATTGAGGATTTTGACAGGAAGAACTTTGTGCTTTGTGGAGTATAGATACCCACAGCAGAACAGCAAAGGAGACTTTGATCAGTACATGAAGGAGGAAGTCATGAGTACCTGACTGGCAGCAGAAACTCTTTGTTTCCAGCTTCTGAGCTCCCTTCCCCACAAACATGCTACCTATGCTATTGTAATGACAAAGCCACTGCTCATACATTAAAAGAGGTCAGTCCTTTCTCTGTGTACCAGTATCACATCATGCTCTTTAGTGACATGTTGTTTCTGAGGTTCCAAAATAGCTTCTAGGGAAAACAATATGTGAGGGAGAGGGCAGGGGGGAAGAAGGGAATAGAACTTCCCATCCAAGACAGAGAAAATTGTGGGGATACAATGATGGTCTCAAATGTAATTGAATAATTTTTTGGTGGGCTATCCAAAGAAAATACAACTTGGCTATTCTGGCTTAACAGTAGGTTTATTCCAAAAAACCAGTAGGTTGAAATTACAAGAACAGATAAGCAGCTATGAAGCAAAGCTGGGTCAACCTATTTTCACCAGCTTTCTTTTTTTTATGCCAGTTTAGCACAGCACAGATACTTCCTTACATCACCTTTGTTGTTACAGTTCCCTGTGGACACAACAGGATCTCACATTGAAATGGCACATGCCATCAGCTAGGCAAAACCAGCAATGCAATGCTGGCAGTCATTAGGAGATCATGAGGTGCTATGCTACTCAGTTTTGCATTTCCAGTGTCTATATACCTGCCAAGTGAAGATTACAGCTATTAACTTAAAACCCAATAACAAGATTTAAGCAAACTTTGGGCTCAGATAGTTTTTGGGTTTGGTTTTACATAAATCCTTTATTCCCATACCTAAAGTGTATCTGTGGGAAAAGGAACCTGAAGATTTGATCTCACAAAAATGGTGGACACATTAGGTGACATTTTAGTTTTTATTGCTAGGTTCATTGCACTAGAAGTTAATTTTAAAACACCTGCAGCCCTCTCAAAACTTCTCTTTTCAGAAAATGCTTTTAGAAATATTCACAAAATATAGAAAAAAACCCCAGAAAGTATTTTAAAGTACTTTTAAAACCAGATGTTTCAGAAGACATTACATGCAGTAGATATTTTTTATTCGTTTCTAAATAGGATATCTAGGATTGCAACTGAGAGGCCTGCTAAGTTCTTCTGTTTACAGCTCTTTCCAGTAACATATGTCCTACTCAATCAATATAGATAATTATTCTTCAGTCAAAGAAGTATAACCTATTTCATTCTAATTTCTAGTCCATTTAAACCAATTAGTCTCCTCATCTTTTTTGACTAGCAATTAGTAGGTTCTATTTGTTCATCAGCAGATTGATGGAAGATTCGAGGGACCACCTCGCTTCTTCAAAGTATTTGCCATTTCATGAGTTCAGCAAACCAAACTTCATTGATAAAAGCAAGCTAACATGGGAAAAGTCAGAAATAAAGCAGGTAATATTTCATGCTCATTTTTAATTTTTATTTTTATAACCACTTTTTGCACTCCACTGTATGATTGTGAAGTAGAAATTAATGCCTTAGTGTTCTTCATTGTAATGCAGAAGCATTGAGATGTGGTTGGTTATAGCAAGAAAACTATTGTGACAGAAGTTATGTCACAGCTTTAAATTCCCACTCCATCATTAAGCATCACTTCACAGGGACAGTGCTCATGTTTTCTAAGAGGGAGCTATGAGACATGTAAAGGGCAAGCTGTTAACCTTTGTAATAGTGTAAGATAGAATTGCTGCAAGAGTTCATCTGGCTGAGATGAACAGCAATAACCTGCCTTAAAAGAAAACAGCTGCAAACAAGACAGCTTCAAAATGTCAGAGCAGCTCCTACTAATTTCTGAAGATAAGGCTGATGAAAGATTTGCCTTTGTAGAGGGGCAGAATGAAAGACATAAGACTATGGGGATATGGTGGGTTAACCTTGGCTGAACAGCGGGGCCCCACAAAGCCGCTCTATCACACCCCCTTTCCCGTCCCTCCTCAGTGGAGCAAAAACGGGAAGGAAAATAAGATGGAACAAAAGCCCTTGTGGGTAAAACAAAAGCAGTTTAATGATAACAGAAGCAAAGCAAATCCACACATGGAAGCAAAGGAAAACAAAGATTTATTCTCTACTTCCTACCAGCAGGTGATGTCTGGCCCCTGCCTGGGAAGCAGGGCTCCAAAACACATAGTGGTTGTTCCAGAGGACAAAGGAATGCACGCACCCCACCCCCCCCTGTTTTCGTAGCTTTATAGCTGAGCTGACGTCATATGGTATGGAATATCCCTTTGGTCAGTTTGGGTCAGCTGTCCTGGTTGTGTCCCCTCCCAAGGCCTTGCCCACCCCATCCCACTGAGGAGGGAATGTTGGGAAGAGCCTTGGTGCTGTGCGAGCACTGCTCAGCAGTAGTCACAACACGGGTGTGTTATCAACACCCTTCTAGCTCCCAGCACAAAACCCTGCACCACGAGGGCTGCCATGGGGAAAACCAGCTCAGCCAGACCCACTACAGGGGATCAGTCTCGCAACATAACATTTAACAGCTGTAATGACAGAGATCTTCACAAGGTGATTCAGAAAGCTTTTCCCACACAAAACACAGCTGCAAGAAAACCTACATCAAATCCATACAAACAGAAGAGACAACTACCTCCTTTGGAATTTAAACAAAGCCAAAAACCAACAAAATGAAACAAAAAGTGCAGAAGTGTACCTTGATTTCCAGATTAAGGTTCTTGCCTTCTAGGGCTTGTGATCTCCAGTTTGGCAAACACAGCTGTTGTGATGTTCTAACAGTTCTCTACAGCAACCATTAGTACAGATTCATGCAGCCTGATTTCTTCAAAGTCGTATTTGGCATGACATTTCAATGAGGTGTAATTCTAGAGAAATTCTGTGTGCCATTATTCAGAAACAATCTATGATAAATGCTGAATTTCTACACAAAGTACACATACTATTTTCATAAATTGTGGTAAGTAATTAGAATGAAAACAATGTTGAGGAAGATATACTGGATTATTGTGTTAAAGCAGGAATACAACTTCTTTTGCAGGCAATGTTATAACGTCTACCATTTTAACTGAATAAATAGGTCTACCTGTACTATACAGTCCTGGCCCTTTAAATTTCCAATTGTCAAGAGTCCATTTAGATTTTGGCGCTTTCTATAGAGTACATGCCGACATGTCTGCATCTAAATGTTTTAGATACTCAAGTAGACTCTGCTTCCCTGACTTAGCTCCTCAAAATGATGTTCAAGCGCCTCTTTGCAAACTGTCTTTCTTACCAGATGCTTTTGTGCTGTCCGAGCTCTGAACCAACTTAATGCAAGCAAGCTCCATCCAAAAGCTGCACAGCTTTGCTTGCATAACACTCCAGCTAGATCTGCCTATGGAAAGTTTGCAGTCATCTCTACAGCCAGAGCTTGACTTTAAAACCAGGTTTCTCTATTTGTATTTGTATTTGTGACAAGAAAGTCATTTTATTCTGGGGAAAAATCAAGACTGTGACTAACTCTTCAGTGGTAAATGGGCAAACCTTTAGGTCCTTGGTTAATGCATCTGAAGCCATGTTAATAACACCTTATTTTAAAGCACTTTCCTAGTGTCTCTCCAGCTGATGAATAAAAAAAAAAAAAAAGTATGTGAAAAAATTGTAAGAGTCCTAAGGAATCTGTACTATATCATGTAGCAACTATTTCTAAACAAAAACTGTTATTTACAAAACATCTTTCACCATAATAACAGTCATAACCGCAGGAAGAGCTTTTTTTTTTCCAGTGTATTTTTATTAGGGATTCTTGCCATCTTATCAACATACAAAACAATCAGGATGTTGACATATAGAAATGTGAAATTCACTGTACAAAGATAAGGCTCAAGTTACAGGTATATTTTCCCCTTAGTCTCCATGAAATAAAACCATTTTTAATTCTTCCCAGAGTTGTGTTTATAAATGTTAGACAAACCACAAAATAGGTTTCAAGTACATAACATTTTACAATATAATCTAAGCACAGACAGAAATACATAATACTGTACCTATAGATGCTCCATAATCCAAGTCTGTCATCCTCACCAATAACATACTAGACTGCTACTCTTTGAATACGCGCAACCATATCCTTCTGTGTGTATTATGTGGTCCTGGCCTTCAAGTTCTAGGACTCTCATGACTTTCGGTTAAATTACTTTGATAAAGTAGAGAATATGAGGAAGGAAGGGAAGAATTTTAAAAGGCCAGGCCTGAATGTATGCACATGGTTAGAAAAGGTAGGCACATGTGCGCGCACACACACACACACACAGACACTTGCATTTAACCCTACGTAAAACCTCACTGCACTACACATCTTCTGAGATTATGTTCTCATGCAACTCAGCTATTTTCTGATAGAGTTAAATCAAGCATAACAATACTCCTACTTTTGGAGTGCTGTAATTTACAGGGACAAGACTATATTTTAGAGCATAGGATCTAACTTTTTTAAAAATAAGACTTCTACAGGAGCCTGTATTTCTCCACAGTCCAGCAGGATGCCAGCTCTCACAGCCTTCACCACTCGAAACACCTTTTCTGACACCTTTGTTTAGAAACAATGCAAGTGAATAATTTTCTGTTAAGGCCTAACGTCTACTTTAGTTCACTCTCCACTTCTATTAGGCTGAATGGTTATTACCTCATGGGAAAGGATTATTTAGCTGCAAGTAGCACAAGAAGAAACAGACATAAAGCAACTAATCACTAATTATTCTTCTGGGGAACAGATTGGCAAGGACAAACAAAGACAAGAGAAAAAAAGGCCATTGTTTAACTTAGCCTTTGCTGCTTGGGAAATAAATAGCAGACCAAAAGTTTTCAGCTGAGAAAAAGAACTCCTAAGCCCTGTGACTGTTGTGTCCCTTAAAAAACAGAGAAGATTAGAAGGGAAGGAGAAATCCTCTAAGGAAATTGCCATTTTCAAACTCAACATTTGCAAAGGCTTACATGAGAAAACCAAGCAAAACCAGTTCTGTGATATTGAAAGTAAAGGAATTCATTCAGCAGGAATTAGAGATGTGGTTACAATGTGTCAAATGCACATATAATAAAACGGCCCCAAATGCATCTCCAATTCATAAATCTCTAAGCAGGAGAAAGACTTTGATGCCAAAATCAGAGCTCCTTAGTTTAAATACGAAACACGTCTGCACTAAGATCAGCAGGAGGAGGAACTCTCTCCTCTTGACTCCTCTTAAATACAACCTCTGTGGCACATTTGAGGGCCTTCAAATATTCTCAGCATTGACAAGATTTTACTTAAGTATATTTACTAAACTATACTGGAATACCGTTAGATATACAAATCCATGTTACATGAAACAGCATTAGATCATTTAACTGGGCTTGTAACAACAGGGAAAGAGGGTAAGTATGCTGCTGTATATGGAAAGAAGCATATTAGTATGCACAGAAAATATGTTGCCTTAGAGATTAGTAATGAAGACATATCTCTTGAAGTATTTAAGCCTTTAACTGTGAGAATACTTTTATGCCAATGGTGCAGCCTAATGCTTTGCTATTAAAAAGGAATACCGTTTTCTTCTCTATCATTTTTAAAAGTAGGTTGCTCACCTACTGATTTTCCTAGGGGTTCTACTTTTTTGTTTTTTTGTTTTTTGCCTCTTACTAGTATCTTCTTCCATATTATGTACAATAATCTACATTTAGACTGAAGACTCGCTCTCCCAAAACATACTTGGACTATCTCATTCAGACTTTCTACAGCATTGATAAAGCATAAGACAACTTGACAGGCAGGAGGAAGAATCATTACTTTGAGTTCTGCTCACTTCCCCAAGCTTTACAACAGTGCCTTTCGAAATTCTGCATACTTTGTGTCCTTTCACCTCTCCCAGACAGCCCCTACTGAACTTGAGTGAACTTTCTATGTATTTCTCAAACCACAGACCCTTGGTATAGAGCTATATTAAACTCATTCATTCTCCAGCCAGTAGTTTACAAACAAATTACTGCTCAAACACTAAAAACACCCTACATGCCCTTGTGCATTAGTCTTAGCAATTTTTATATTTATATAACATCAGAAGTTGTCTTTTGCTAAAAATTTACCAAAATATTTTAAACACATAAAAATGTAAAAACCCAAACAAACAGAAAACAAAAACAAAACCAAAAACCCAGCATAAACATTGCTTGTATAGGCATTGGTTAGAAGAGATTGCTGCACTAAGGAGTATATTCAAAGAAGTTTTTCTTTTAGTGTCACGGTTTGAAAGGTTAAGGACAATGAAACTTATTGACCTCGTCTTATAGATGAGTAGGAAGTCTGAAATGCAATTAACATAAAGATTCTTTTTGGTTATTGAAAAGTGACTGTATAAGCCTGTAACTAAAGGGGCAATTCAAGTATGTAAAGGGAACTTAAGAATCTGAAAAGTCTGTAATGAACTGGATATGAAGACAGCTACAACTGATGGCCCCAGGGGCATTATGGAAAGCTGGCACTAACTGAAATTTTGAATATAGCCCTTAGTTGTATCATATTTATTTTAGATTTAAAAGCTGCCCAGCATGTCACAAATGAAGTTTATTTTGCAAGCCACCCACTGCCTAAGGGGGCAGTAATATTCAACATGAAACTGCTGAAACTCCGGCGTCTGACGGATTTCATGAAGAAAAGAGATTTGAAGGTCCGACTCCAGGAGAACAAGGAGAAGAGGGAACACAAACAACAATAGTCCGAGGCCCACAAGGAGCAGTCTGGAGAAACTCTTCACAAAGGCATTCACCTCTATGTTGCCCATTAGAAAGTCATAGCTCCACCCAAGTGCTCTCCGAGCTTCTTTCAGTTCTTCCTCCTCTGCAATCAAAAAAGCATTTTCATCTGCTTCCAGTTCCTCAAATGAATCTGTATCATCTTTCTCATTCTCTGCTCTTGGAAAGGTATCAAAAAGCATGTCGATCTCATCATCAACTGGGGTGGGCAGCAAGCTGGCACTAGGACTGTATACCAGTTCTGAGATGGTTAAAGGTTCCTCTTTCATCTTCTCTTCCTGTTCAATGGCAAGATTAACATTCTCCCCAGTGTCCTTAACTGGGGAGCTTGAAGTCACAGGTACTGAAATCTCATCTTCCTTTGGCAGCTGGATACCTGAAAAAGGAGATGAAAATAGTGATGCTAAATTTCTGCCTCCCTGGTGGTAAAACTCAGCCTCCAATAGTATCTAATAAAGCTTGGGAAGAAGATTCCACAATCATTTCACATATTGAACCAGACCTTACATAATTAGCAAAAAATGGAAAAGCTTTTTTAAAAGCTCCAGAGGAGGGCAACATCTTTTACAACGTTGCAGTATACCAGATTGGCTTAACTTTGTCTGATGCAGTTACCACTAATAATGGTGTAACGGAAAACAGAAAACAGAACAGCTTGTTTTCTGCGGGCAGACTTCTGAATACCTTGTACACATGTGAATTGGTGCTATTCGGTGCTTAATAACAACAACAACTCACTTTTATTTCTTTGAGATGAATGAAGAGAAAGTGATAAGCTAATGGCTGAGGTTGGGAATTTTTAATAGAGTATGACATTCAAAAAAGACAATAGATTATAACGATAAATTCACATTAACAGCAGAGAGAAGAGCAAGGTTTGACACATGGTATGAGGATTAGATACACTGAAATGGAATGAAAATGCCTCACCTCTTTAAAAATCTCCCACTTTTTTTTAAGTTTAATTTTTCTTCCGGTCATCTTTCTACTCTTCATACTCACAGACTCATTTCTCCCTCTCCTTTAAATTTCTCTCTGCCCCGTATAGAAGATTCTTTCTTAGTCTCACTGGCATGCTTGTTTCTCTTGACCCCACTCTCTGCCCAAGCCTTTACCTCTCAAAACTGACTTCCTCTTTTCCAGCCTAGCACTAACAGCAGTAAGTCTCCAAAAAAGTCCAGCTGTTTTGCAGCAAGAACACCGAAGCGACTGCCGTTAGTTGTCAGTTGCAGGAGTGGAAGGGAGAAGAGCCAGGCACGGAGCTCAGGCAATGTGATGGGAAAACAGCTTTAAGTTTGTCCCATGTCCAACACTCATTACCATCATCAGACGCCATCCATGTGCAAAAGGAGCAGATCATGCACAGTATCATGTGCAACAGTAATATATAATAATGCTTAGTACTTCTAATGGCTAATCCAAATGCAACATATAAATAAGCATATAGCAGGTAAAACCAATTCAAGGTTACATGACTTGTCTAACAAGTAACTCAGGAAATTCATGTTTAAGTGGCATCTATAATTGAAATTAGCCCAATTATTTTATTTCGGCAAAAGATCACTGTAAAAGATAGTGAACTAACAGCAAAGATTCATTCCAGTGCAGTAAAGTTCAGAGACTTTAAAACAACAAAACCAACATGGTGTAAAACAAGATGTATTATTACAGAAAAGCAAGTGATCAGGAAAGCAGTACATCTCTAGTGCTAATTACACTAGACATATAATGCTTTTCAGTGTGAAGAAAAAGTGTCTCAGCAAGGTCTATTAAAGCTTTCTATTACAGGATGGTATACATATAAAAAACTCAAACTATAAAAAGGCCCTTCATGGTCATTTTGATACGAGGGAATTAAAGCATGACCTGAACTATGCTATAAGGCAGAGAAGCATCACTGCTCTGTGAACATGATACAGTACAAAAACTGAAAACCAAAAATCCCATCATAAAGATACCTACAATATAGGAAGGTACACAACAGTAATTCAACTACAGTGGACCAAAATTCTGCAAAGAATCTCACTTTGAGATCAGAAGACTTTTCTTTCTTGAAAATGTCAAAAACCAATGGGGTTTTTTTGTATTACTAGTCCCAAAAAAATGTAGATAACAGAAATTGTTAACTTTGTTTCTGAAATCTACTTTCTTTCTATTTGACAAAAGAATATTCTTATGGCACTGGCTACTTATCATTAAACTAGCAATAGGCATGACTAAATTTCAGTGAATTTGGTGATACTTACATAGGACTTCTCACTGTTACAAATTTTGCACTTCCTGAAGGCCAAGTTCCTACAATCTCTATTTTCAATTTTTTTTTTTTTCTTCTAGATCTACCATGACTACCACACTCAGGACAGAACATATCCTCAAAAAATCTCAGTTTCATAACTGATACCAGATTTGTGCACTACCAGGTTTCTCAGCAGTAGATCTGCCCTGCATCAGACACAGGCACATGACCACATTTCTGCCAGATCCCAACATACTTAGTATTTGCAGAAAAATCAGCCAATATAAAGTTAACATAGTGAAACTTTGTGAGATATGGCTGCTGCACAAGGAATCTTAAAGCTTGCTATGACATTTCCTCATGGAAATATCTGCCATGGTACCCTTCTGTATGCCAGACACTTACTGCAAAATCCTCCATGTAACCTCTGCAGTTCTGTTAGCATGTTCTCCAGACAACTGAAAGGGTAAGTAAGGTACTTGCTAAACTACATCGTGTTTATAGACTTGCCAAAAATTGGCTGACCAATGGCTTGTTAGTATATGGCAACTTTAAAATTAAACTGAATTTAATACCAATTGGGATGAAATGACAATAAATGCAATATAAAAATATACAACATTTGACAAATATTTCTAAAAGATAAAAGGAATGACAGAAAACCTGCACTTTAAATCTACTTATGCTGCATTTTAAACCTACTTGCATCAAATCACTCCTTGAACAAGCTAGTTTGCTCCTTACCTGATAAGACAAATTTCAGAATCCCGTTCTTCGCGCATGCTTTTATGTGGCATGTTATATTCTTTACAGAAAACCTCTTCATTACAGAACACCATCCTCAGGAAGCATCCCCCTCCTTCAGTACAGCACATTAGCTATTAAAATTCATTTCCCCTTTTAAGTCTTCAAAACGACCCAGACAGATCTCTCCCCCTGTAATTTGTTCTCTTTTAATGCTTCCCAGGAGATACGCTGGCCATGCCTCCAGACGAGGTTTCACATTCTGGCTAAGTCAACCAAAAAGAGCATTTCTGCTTCCTCTCATTTCATCCCTGGCCAAGCCAGCTTGTAAAGCTAACCTAGGAAAAGAACTGTTTTTCCTCCTGAACTGGCTTCTCAGATGTTCTCACAAGCACAGCACATTACCAAGGATGGAGAGAGAGCAGGAGTGCTCCTTTCACCAGCACCTAGCCAGCAGATCTGCATAGCTGAAGTGAAACCTTTTCCTCAACACAGAAAATGCAAGTGTCTCCTCACTAGCTTAATTTGACTGCCTAGCTAATAATTCCTTGTCTCAACTACTCTGTTCTCTCCTATCACAGTCATTTTAGAAATTCATCGCATTTCTGTATGAAACATGTTTTGTGCTGGAACTCACTGTCTACATCAGTCTTTGCATTAACAAATATACTTGGCACAGTCATCAAGAGGAGGATACAAACAGATTGGAACTTGACACCACAGTATATGGACACTAAGAGGTGAGAACAGATTTGGGATGATCATTCTCCTAAGCACACTGTAACAGCAGGTAGTGCTGGACCATCAAACCGTACTCTGAGTCATTTGAGACTGTGCTCATGATAACTTAAAATATAAAAGTCAAAATTTTCAAATCTGGAGCCCAACATTAAGCATCTACGCATCTTTAGGTACATAAGTACTACAATTTTATTTTCAAATGTGCTTTTCACTTTCTTGTAATAGGAGTAAAAGGCAGGTTGAGCCACTTACTTAGGTACCTCAATATGGATTAAAGGATCTAATTTTAACCTCCCAAATTTGAGAATCCTGGCCATAGGCCTCGCTATACCTGCTTAGATGCAAGGTCAGTAATATATCTTCATCATGTTTCTCATCATAGAGAGGACAGCTGCAGCTACTGCAAAGAAAGGACAGACCAGTTTATGATTCTTGAGCCTTCTTCTCCTTCACCAAATTCCACTGTGCACAATATACATAGTGAACATAAACAAGAGAGATCATATTCACTTTCATTAAAACTGTATTTTTCTAAAATAATTGGCAGACTTCTGACTTTGCAATCAACCTGTAGAT
>VZZY01021005.1:9972-35708 GCA_013400335.1 Eurystomus gularis
TTTGCTTTTTTTTTTTTTTTTTTTCCCCCCATGTATTTGAGCTGAAATATCTAAGCAGTAGGTATTTTAATTTTCCTTCTTCCAGGTTGTACCCTGGAAAAAAAGGAAATAGACCGGTTCAGACACTTTTTTGCTGTTGGTCCTCCACCAGCTCCGACTGTATTTACCAAGCTGGGCATGGGTGGGCCCCACCGAATCGCACAGATTGCTCAGGCGGGTGAGGCTTTGTAGGATCAGGGCTGAGCTGACGACTTGGCTGCTGTTTAGCTTTCTAGCAGGTTGGCAGAGAGACCAAGGGCTCTGCTCAGAAGGAGCTGAGATACAAATGAGATCTGAATCTGACCCCTGCTCTTCAGTTAAATTGCTCTGTAACCTTGAGAGCTGGATTAAATTGTCTCTGAAGATAGGGAGTTGCCTCTGGATATTCGGTGCTTGGGCCATGCTGTAAGGTTATGCTTATATATTACCTGTGGTCTTCAGAGAGCTCATTAGGCGGTTGGTTTACATACAAGAAGTCTGGATGAAAGTCTCATCCCCCTTTCCTGAGTGTCCTCTGCCAAAGCCCAGCAGTATTTCCTCTAGAAACGCCAGCTCAGGGGTTAGAGACGTGATGCACCTTGCTGGGGTTTCAGCATGGTGGGGACATGTGATTCAGAGACATGTTGACTGGCAGAATAATGATCATAGAACCATAGAATGGTTTGGGTTGGAAGGGACCTTCCAAGGTCATCTAGTCCAAACTCCCTGCACTGAGCAGGGACATCTGCAACTAGAGCAGGTTGCTTAGAGCCCCAGCCAGCCTCACCTGCAATGGTGCCAGGGATGGGGCATCCATGATGCTCCTCCTTGGGTCAGCAAAGGATGAGGAGATGGAACACTCACCCCTCTGCAATGCGGCTAGGACTGTAGGTGATTCTGAGGAGACACACATATGGGTGAAAACTGAGGGGATTATGTTCCCTCTATGAAGGCAGGGACTTGAATTTTCATCCTCTGTTGGGGTTGACGGCAGCAGCATGGTGCAAGCCCAGCACTAGACTTCTGCCCATGGGGCGGTGGTGCTGGAGGGGCTGTGTCTTTGCAGGCTGAATTGGCTTCACAGGGCAAGATGCTCTGCAGAGGCACCTTCCACGAACACGTCTTTCCAAAATCCACTTTATGTCCACATGGGAGCCATTCTGGCCTGGTAGTAGCAGGGCAGCTCATGTGCTTAGAGCTACAGGACTTAAATGGCAATTAAAAATGAATGAGGCTGCAAAGGCTCTCATGAGAGCCAAGCAGGAAAATAATATTTTGGGTTATGCCAGAGTAAAAGAGACCAATCTGAGGTACTGCTCTCGTAAATACCCGTGGGACTGCGAGCCTGGCAGATGTCAACGCGGTGTAAGCAGCGGAGGGCAAGGTGGGAGGCAAAAGGTGAGGCTGAGCTTGTGTTACGGGTTTGGCCCAAAGCAAGCTGGATTTTAGTGACATGCTAGCTCCTGAGGTTGTTCTTGCGAGAGGTGGGACAAGGCTTCTGTCACTGTGTGGTGCAGGGCTGGAGAAGCCTCGGGTCTGTCAGTGCGCACGTCTTGGCCAACACATGGGGATGGGGGATCCTCCTGGAGGGATGATGCTGGGAGACACAATGAGGACCAGCAAGAAGCTCCCCCAAACAGGAATGTGTGTGACTGAGGATGCCCAGAGATGCTGAGGGAGAGCCTGGGGAGGGTCCAGAGGAGCAGCCCTGCCTGGGCAGGGGCGTGGAGCACCACCACCAAGCTAAGCCTCCCACCCCACCGCTTCTGGAGCCTGCCCGTACCTGCTCCCAAGCCGATATTAAGCCTGCTCAAACACTGCACCGCCTTCTCCTCGCATTGTTTTCTGTACCCCACACCCAGCACCAAAATAGCGATAACCCCCCCCCTTCCCCACCCTCCCGCGGTGACTCAGGCTGGCGAGCAGGCACACATCTGCTTCTGATTTAACGTGCTAGCGCTCTGACCCTTTTATTTTTACTCCCAAAGTCCTCCCTTCGGTGGCTTTCTCTCTGGGGGCGAGGGGAGAAAAGAGACCCTTTCCTTTTTCTTTTTGGATTGGGGGGGGGGGCACCCAAAAATTTATTTTCATTTTAGTTTGGAGCCGTGTTTTCATGCAGGCTGGTGACAGCCTTACCCGGATCCGCGTCCAAGTCCCTCGCAATCCTGTCCACTCTGGAGGGACGCCAGCCAAACCAGTTTTCCATGGTTAAGCTGGGCATATTTTTCCGCCGTGGTTTTTTTTTTTTTTTTTCTCTTTTTTTTTTTTTTTTCCCTTTTTTTTTTTTCAGGAAGCAAACCCACCCAGTGTGTGCGCACTGTTCAATAGGAGCCTTTTTAAAAAATTTCTTTTCCTTTTTCTGGCTCTGAAGAAGAGCAGAACGAAAGAGAGCAAAGGGGCCTGCCCGTTCTCCCAAGAGAGCTCAGAATAGGAGGAAATGGCTTTTTTTGCCATTTTTAAGGCCAGGCTGGAAGGAGATACCCAAGCTCATAGAACTGTACTGTTGTGCACCCATAGGGATGTATCCTGTATCTATACATATCCCATATAGCCCCGTAAAGCAGTGGCTGGGCAGCTTGCACCAGGGTGGTGTTGGAGAAGAGCAGCTGCAAACAACACGGGCAGAAATGCCACCAACAATGTCACGCACCATGTGGACCCTCATCCAGGTCACATCAGAGATGCTGGAGGCACCAGCAACCTGATGTTCCAGCTCTGGGGTGGGTGCATCTTTGGTGAGGATTTTCCTCTTGGTTTTTTTGGGTGGTTTTTTGTTGTTGTTGTTTTCTCTTTTTTTGGCAGAATAGAGCATGAGAGGGGGGAAGCATCACTTGAAGTGTGAGTGAGTCTCCATGAGAGTGGGGTGGTTGCATGGGATGACTGGAATCTCTTCTGTTTCGCTTGACATATTCCCCTCTCCTGCGGCATTTCTAGGTGCAGACAAACACACACGAACGACGTGTGTGTACGTGTGTGCATATAGGTACACAGGGAGGGGAGATAGCCAGCCTGGATCGTTTCCTGCACCAGTGTCAGCACATTTAAAAGTCCCTGAACGCTGGAGCATAGCCAGGAGAGCATCAAGGCCAAGGCAGAGTCATCTAGAGGGGGACCACTGAGGGTTTCCAATTGAAAAAAAACCCCATAACTAACTGGTTGTTGAGGACCTCCAGCCTTGCAGCATCTCCCAAAACCTCAGCAGAGAGGAACAAAATGGACCTGATGCCCAGAGCACCATCCCCTCACCGTCCATACCTCCAAGGAGCTGCTTGGATATGGGGACAAAGCTACAAGGGAACACTGTGGTGACCACCCTACAGAGTTCCCTCCTCCAGTACTTGCCTAGACACTGTGGTTAATTAATTTACCCCTGCTTTGTGTGTAGATGTAGCCCTCAAAACACCATCTGGAGCCAGGCTGTGCCTTCAGTGTAGCTCCACTAATTGTTTATGTTTATTTGACCATTTATCACTGGGATGCCCCTTTGCCAAAACCTGCTCAGCACATCAGATGGATCTTGTCATGCAGCATGCAGACTTAATTGAGCTGCCACCCAGAAGTGACCCAGAGTTTCTGATTTTGGAGATTTATATAAACTCTGAAACTGGGAATTGTGCTGGGTAATTTAAAGAGGCTGGAAAGAAGAAACCAAAGTGAAAATGTGGCCGCTCAGTTATAGGAGGCATTTAAATCTACTCTGGCCCTGCCAGACCTCCTATTTACATTTATCTGAGGCCCAATAATTGGTTTAAAGCAAATAGAAGAGCCGTGGGGCTTGATCCTGGTGGTGTGAAGGCATCATCCTAGTGTTAGTCCTGCAGCATGCAGAGCTGCTGGGTGGCAGGTCCCTGTGGGCTTGCCCAGAGGCAATGTGTTGATCCACCACACTTCATACCAGAGTCTGGGAGCTCGTTATAAAGTGATGTTCAGTTCAAGCCAGGGTGGGAGACCTTGGGGTAGATCTAAGGGGCTGCTGGGGCTTTTCAGATAGCTGGTGCCTGCCATGATGAGTGATGAAGGAGAGAAAAGAGGAGCTCAACTTGTTCATCATCACATGCCAATGGAGGGGCCAACTTCAGCAACAAGCCCATAGAGGAGCTGAGGCCAGGAAATATGGCCTCAACTTAAATCATAGAATCATAGAATGGTGTGGGTTGGAAGGGACCTCAAAGATCATCTAGTTCCAACCTCCCTGACATGGCAGGGACACCTCCCACTAGACCAGGTTGCTCCAAGCCCTGTCCAACCTGGCCTTGAACACCTCCATGGATGGAGCATCCACAACCCCCCTGGGCGACTTGTTTCAGTGAAATATCCCATGGACTGGGGTTTGGGTCCTGGTGGTCATGGAGCAGTGGCAAATTCCCACTACAACCAGTAGCACTTGACCATTCAGCTCACTGGGGGAGGATTTTATTCATAATTTGCAATTTCTCTAGATTGTATCTGCACATAAACAAAGATGTTGAAGATCAAGTTGCGCCATGTAGGCTCTCGGTAGCTGGAGCTAACCTGCAGGGACAGATTTGTTGAGTGATTTGCTGCAGTGTGTAACTAGCCTTTAAAAATTCCCAAGGATGGATTCACAAAGGACACAAGAGACACTTGTGCCTCCACACCTCAGTGAGCGACTGAGTGGCACCTATAATCACTATTTATCTTCTTAAGCAAATACTCCTCGCGGGACTTCCCAAGTGATGTCAGATCTCCAGCACTGACGTGACACAGGTTTGCTTGGCTGGCTAAACTTCCGTATGGATTTTGGAAACTGGGAGGTGTGGCTAATACTAGAATGAAGAAGGGGTTAAATATGTCATTGTCCGAATTATTGGACACTCTGGAGGTGGTTCCCCAGCACCTCTTATTTTTTATTCTGTGATGGGACTTTAGGTGAAGATGGCTTTCTGATGGCCTGCTTATAGGAAACTAACAGTTCCAGACCAAAAAATTCAGCTTTATATAGTATGTGTAAATATATGTGGTTCACACGAGGTCAGCCTGCCAGGCAGATGTTGATAAGGATGAATCCTTGTATGCCCAAGGATTTTGTTCAAACATTAGTATTAATATTGAAAAGTCTGGTAGGTAATGGAGAAATACCAGGCTGAAGGTCACCCATGTGATCTCAATCCCTGAAGCGTAACCACTTTAATTATGTGCTCAAACCATGCTTCCGGGGCTCTTCCTTCAGGTAGGAGCCATCTCACGCATCCTTGGCTCTGTGGAAGCTGGCCAAAAAGGATTGGGCATTACCCCCTGGGTCTTCTTCGCCATTCCTCTCCTCTCGCCATCAGTGGGACATCTCCATCTGTGTCAGTGCTGCTGAGGCTCTGGCTGGCCACCATAAGCAGCCTTTGCACTGGCATCCCATGGAGCATCCCCTTAAATTGTACTGACCTGCTCCATTTATGGAGCTGCCGCCTTGCCAGGAGCCATGTGGAGCCATGCCACCTCTGCAGCTACCTATGGGGCTTCCTGCCCATCCTTGCTGCAAGCAAGCGTCTTCCATGGCCAACATGATCCTCTGCATCCTTCCTCACCAGGAAACCTCTGCCCTTTTCTACTCCGCCCAAGCAAAAGCCTTTTTTTTTGTTTTTGTTTTTTTGAGGAGACATCCTCAGTGTTGGGTGGATGAGCTTACTGCGTACCTCTTAAAAAGCAAACACCCCCAACTTTCCCATCAACTCCATACTCGCACGCAAGACTGGTCCCAAGGGGAAGGTTGGTCTCAGTTATGAGAGGCTGGGGCGGGTGCCCAGCCCAGCAGTAAAACCCTGGTGCTATTGCTAGCGAGCTGGTTCCCTCCCACAGCATCGTCTTTGGGTCTGCAAAGTTGCTCATCTCCTTTAAAACCCTGGTGATTTCCCTGCGAGGGAGGCAGTGGTTGGTGTCACCTCATCGTTTCAGGCATCTCGCAGGGAAGTGATTGAAAGGCGAGGAGAGCTCTCTGCCCCACCTTCCTGCCAGAGGGGAGAAACACTAGGTACTGGGGGTGGGTGGCTTAATAACATGTTCTTCTGGAGACAAGATGTTCAGAAGTGTGCTTAAGGAAATGCTTGCCTTTTTGGGGGGTTTTACACCTTGTCCTTTAAGAAAAGAAAAAAACCCAGAACACGTCTCTGCCTGCCTTTCGTATAGGCTTTGAGGGATCCCAACTCCTTCTTGGTGTGAAAGAAGAGTCACCTTCCTAAGTGGAGTCAAGCACTTGGCCAGGGCAATGGTATTGTCCCCATCAGGCCAGCTTCAGGTGGGATGTCAACATGGGTAGCTCTGCTCAGGGACACCTGCGCAGGGGACTTGCTCAAGGTCATGGAGCACTTGGATGCAAGAAGAGAGCCCAGGATCCCTATTCCCATCAAATAACAACACAGCTGAGGAGCAGGAGCTATCAATCACTGGTCAGCGTATTCCACAGAAAGCAGCTGTAATATTTTGACAGATTAGGGTAATCTCACATGCACATCTTAATTGGCTCATTATGACAGGGCACAAATAAACCTGGGGATGGAAAAAACCCCAACAGATATATTTACAGGCTGATGGACATAGAAGGCAGGTCTACACAGATGGGACGATGGGTAAATGCAGAGGGAGAGCAGCCAGCCCACCCCAGGTGCTGCCTCCAGACTGGAGCGTGGACTGGGAAAGAGGAGCTGGCAGGAAAGCAGCAGAGTCAAAGCGTGGGTTCCTCCGGGTGCCGAGTGCTCCGGGCAGGGGAGGGAAGGAGTTGGTGGTAGGAAATAAATCAGGATGGGGAAAGCCGCTGAGACCCCCTGCTGACTCCCTCTCCCGCAGGCTGGGGAGATGAGGGATGCTCAGCGTCCCGAATCCAGGTCCAGCCACCTCTGGGATGCTCTGGACGGCCTTATGCTTCTGAGACAGAGCTCAGATAAATTCCTCCTGGGGTTTTGTGCCCTCAGGGACCGAGTGTGAGGGATATCACGTTGGGGTGGCAGGACCCAGCCAGGGAAGGTGATGCCCAACCCCAAACCCTGCTCTGTGTGAGGCTGGGTGTAGGGAGGGATTGGAGACACCATTTGTTTTGGCTGGAAAAATGTCATTTTGACACCGGTAGCAGGCAGAGATCAGCCAGAGCCTCAGGCTCCTTCCTCCGCCGCGCTGAATGCAAAATGAGCAGGGCATGGCGGGGGGAACAGCCACTCCGTGCTCCCCAGCTTGCCCCGGGGCACCCCCGTGTCTTTGGGGTGGCACTCGCGGGCAGAGTGAATATAGGCACACCAAAAAAAAAGAAAAGGCAGTCGGGAGCCAGCATCTTCCTGTGGGAAAAATCATAGGAACGAGAAGGCCAAGCAATGCATATTTTAAGGGAAATGTTCCAAAAATCTCTATACAAATACCAGAACATAAAAAATGTAGCAATACAAAGATACAGAAATATTAAAAAAATACAAGCTTACGGAAATATTGAGATATAGAAATATATACATATACGCATATAACTAGATGAAATATTAATGTAATATATAGAAAATACATATTTAACATATATGCTAATATTAAAATACTATATTATTAAAATATTAAAATGCTGCATGTTATGGTAACGATGTTACACACCAGTACACAATTAAAATGCAAAATTACCATCTCCCAGCTAAGACTCAGGTTGTGAAGTGATGTCCCCATGGCTGGAGCGGATGGAAAGGGGATGTTGCCCAGCCCTGAACCAGGAACCAGGCATTGCACAAGCCCAGGCTCTTCCTGGCAGCCTTCATCTCCTCCAAGGGCCCAGCTTCGCAGGGCGTTGTCGCTGGAGATGAGGAAGGAGATGGGAGAGAGAAGCGCTGATAAGGAGCTCTCCCAGGTCTTCTGCTCCTGGCTTTGAGCAGTACTGAGACCCAGGGGCAGGATCCTGTCCCACCTCGGGGCTGGTACAGCTTTCCCAGGGCTCCTCCAAGCTGTGGCAGCCATCCCTGCATTTCCACTCATGCACATGAGTATCAGCAATATTGGTTTACTTCATCTATTTTCTGTACATACATCGCTGTGATATATACTTGCTCTGGGAGACCACACCTGGGGCACTGCTCTGGAGTCCTCAGCACAGCAGAGACATGGACCTGGTGGAGCAGGGCCACAGGAGGCCCCAGCAATGATGGGAGGGCTGGAAGCCCTCTGCTGGGAGGCCAGGCTGGGAGAGGTGGGCTTGTTCAGCCTGGGGAAGAGAAGGCTCCAAGAACACCTTCTGGTGGCCTTTCAGTGCTTCAAGGGAGCCTAGAAGAAAGATGGGGACAGACTTTTTATCAGGGCCTGTTGTGACAGGACAAGGGGTGATGGTTTGAAACTCAAAGAAAGAGATTTAGACTCGAGAGAAGGAAGAAATATTTGATGCTGAAGGTGGTGAGAGCCTGGCCCAGGTTGCCCAGAGAGGTGGTCACTGCCCCATCCCTGGCACCATTGCAGGTGAGGTTGGCCGGGGCTCTGAGCAACCTGCTCTAGTTGCAGATGTCCCTGCTCACTGCAGGGGGGTTGGACCAGGTGACCTCAGAAGGTCCCTTCCAACCCAAAGCATTCTATGATAATCTACAGGGTACACGTCTATTTTTTTCCTTATCACAATGCGAAATGAGCATCCTCCCTCTCTAACATTTCGGTTTTGTACTACCGGCTTTCAGAGGCTACGCTACAGTGGAGGAGGCTTGAAGTTAAAAGGAGACATGAGAATAAGGCAACACCAAAAAACCAAAAATACGAAATAGAAGGGGCTTCTGAGCAGCAGCGTGCCCTGGGTAAGCTGTGGGTGACCCCGGGACTGCTCATGGCAGGCGGCTGGTAGCATTGCTGTGGCCCCTGGCTTCCATCTGTGCTGTATCACCCATGTTCAGCAGTGAGGTAGGACCTCAGCATCGCAGCTGAGACTCCTGCCTGCATCAGCCTACACATCTGCATGGCACTGGGGTGGCGGTCGCTTCCCAAAAACGGAAGGATTTCCACCCAAAAAAAAAGGTGGTGGGGGGGAAAAGCTCAACTCCTCCCAACCCCCCTTTTCTCCGGCTGCCTAAAATACGCTGCTCCTGGACCCAAATAGCATCTCCCAGGATCATTCTTTTCTAAATGGGGCTCTTTTCACGGCAAGGAAGTAATGAATGAGTTTTCAAGCGTGCCCATAAATGCAATGTTTCGAGATGTCATGTGCGGAATACGTTTATTTTAGGTGACCTCCACCCTTCCCACCCACCCNTTTAACTCCGTGCGGGCCGCTCAGCATTTGCATGTGCCTGCACTGGTGACATTTGTCACCACCAGATGCTATTTTTAGGCCTGTTATTCTTGAGGACCCCACCCTTGGCTTGGGGAGGGGAAGGGGGGAGCGCAGGAGGAGGGAGAGGAGGGAGGGGGGGGAAGGGAAATGTCAGGCTCAGCGCACTTCCAGCCTCTGGCCATCAGCCTCCCCGGGGGCATGGGAACCATAAGGTCATTTCTCAGGCTTGCTGAGCTCCCGAGCTGTCAAACCACCCTGCGAGTTAAAAAAATGCAAATGTATGCAAATGAATGGGCTGTTTCTCTTCCTCTTCCTCCCCCCCCTCCACCCCTCCCTCCTTCTGCCCCCATTTAAATGACATGAATCACCTTCAGTTTTGCCAGCACCCTGTAAAGTTATCGACTTGCCTCAGTCCTTGGGTTAACAGAACCGTGTCCTGAGAGGACCAGGAGGAGAGAAGAAAGGAAAACGAGTCCATTTCCACCAAAAGGAGCTGTGCATCGGTCTGGTTTTTAATCACCCCCCTGCCACACACCCCATCTCCTAATTCCATGTATTCTTGCTTTCTTGATGCCGAGTGAATAATCCACAAATTAGGGAGGGTGGAGTTTAGTGTCTGGGGGAAAAAAAAAAAATAATGGTCATAGTAGTCTCATACTCTGCTTTTCTGATCTTCTGCACTTTGGGTGATCTGGCAATAAAAGATCAAAATAAATTCTCGGGAAGACACATCGCTTCATGCGAGGAGCTCCTTTAACACTAGTGCTCCTTCCGAACAAAAACCAAGGAGTGGAAGATGAATGCGGCAATAGAAATTTAATTGCTCATGCTTATTATTAAGGATACAAAGCCCTAAAAAAGAAAGTTGTCTTTTCCTCCCCGACTCAGGGGTTATTTATTATCTTACACTCCACTTGAAGAACACATTGGATTTACTTTCATTTATCAGCGATTTTCAAGGCAGATTTGATACGGAGCCGGTCGGGCTGGTAGAGGGGCACAGCTAGTTAACATGGTTAAGCACAGCACACTGTAATGAATCAATTTGTTTCAGACAACAGACATAATTAGCGTGGAGCTAATGGGCACACTGCGGGATGCGGGGCTGGAGCATCATCCCTCGCTGAAAAAGCTGGTGGCTGGAGCTGAGGGGGGACTCAGAAGGCTGTAATTCCTGGTTCCTCACCCCATCTCTGGGAATGGGGAGGTGGCTGGAGAGGGCTTCCCACAGTGGAGGCTGTCCACCAGCCCCCTGCGAGGCTTTACTAGCTCAGGGACAGCTTTTCCTCCATGCTGGTGTTGCTCCCACCAGGCTGGGGGTCCATAACCCTTCCCCGGGGTGTGCTCCATCTAGGTTGCACTGTCTTCCCAAGGTCTTCGCTAACTGGCTCCCACACAGCAAGTGTTCAGCAGCACTGATTATGTCTGGGGGAGATACCTGCAAAGTCTCAGCTGGAGATTGACCCTGAGGAGGGAGGAGAAGGGAGATGGCGTTCCTCTTCCCACAAGAATGTTTGCTGCAGAATCTGATCCCCTCTACAGCTCCCCAGCCTCCCCCAGAGGAGCAAGCACTGGCTTGCTGGCCAAGGTGAAGCAAGGCTTTCTCTGGACAACCTCCATCAGACCAGGGTCTTTCCATCCCCTACGGCTGGAAGCAGGTGGTAGAGTGGGATCCAGCCTCTCATCGTGAGCTAGACCAGGTCTCCACAGCTGGTGGGAAGGAGGTTTGGAGTTAGCACAGCCAGAGATTGAGCAAGGAAGGACATCCAGGACATGGTGGTGGATCCCAGGAGAGATGTGGAGGTGGCATGGGATAGGACTGGCAACCAGCCAGAGATGCAGAGGATGAGACTAGGAACCTACACGATGGTTTCAGCCTTGCCAAAGGGACAAGAGCGGGGCTGCAGTTTTACTTACAAATACCCTGGGCTCTCTCAGAGATTAACCACTTGGCTGTAAACTGTCTACCTGCAGAGGGGCCACATGCTGAGGCTCGTAGAGGTGACCCTGCTCCCTGTTCTGGGGGTTTGCAAAGGGTTAGTGTATTCAGAGTTCTTCTGGCTGTTTGATGTACTCGCTGTGTGATGGGATTAATGTATTCGTCGCCTGCTGAAGGAAGTCGCTCTCCTTTACTGGGATTTCTCATGTGGAAGGGCTGCTGGAGCCCTGTGAAAGAGGAAACATCTTACAGATTAAAAAAAAAAAAGGAAAAAAGAAAAACCAGGTTTTCCTTTTGGGTGTGGGCTTTTTGCTTCCGAATTTCCCTTTGAAGCTGGAGCTGCTCTAGCAGGAGAAGGTGTTTGCCAGATGCACAGGGCATTTGATACCATGCTAAGAAGTCCAAACAGGACTGGGAACGGAGCAAGCTCAGCTTATGGGTGAAGGTAGCAGACAGCCAGGCCCCTTGCTCCTTGGTTGTCTTTCTCTGAGCATTTAGGTACACTGTGACACACAGCTCCTTGCTTACCTTCCCTCCTCCCTGGTGCCTCAGGAAGACATCCCTATGTGGGTTACCTGAATGCTGAGGTGACATGGGATAGCTCCTGGGCATGAGGTAGCAGGAGGACACAGAACTGGAAACCCGTGGACTGCTCTCCTCCTGCAGCAAACACACATGAGCAGAAGTCCCACCTATTTGGGATGCCCGGTTGTACCAGTTCCAAAAAACATTGTGTAGATAAGATGGACGCTCCCTGGCTTGTCTTGTTTAAGTGGTGTAGGTGCTGGCACTTGGGAGTGTGAAGCAATACAGCATCACTCTTTCCCCACATAGCTCCTGGCAGGGCAAACCCAACATGTGCCTGGAAGGATGTTGGCTCTGGGAGGATGCGGAAGAAACGTGATGGGGAGGGAGTCATTGCACAAGGCTGCTGGGAGAGGGATGTGAAAGAGAAGAGGAAGTTTGTGGTGGTTATGAAGAGGTGAATAGGGTGGGAACCAAGAAGAGAAGGATGGAGATAAAGGAGGAGACAAAGTGATGTGGAGGGAAGCAGGGGTTAAATCACAGAGGATCTGGAAAGGGTTACAAGTGATGTGGAGATGTGCTGGGGCAGCACAAGCAGGAGGTGATTACAGAGGTCCAAGTGAGGAAACAGAGAGGTGGACGTTAGGAGAAGGCAGGGTCATTTAGGTGTTACCGACTGGGAGCTCCCTGCTAATTCGTGACTGTCTATGTTTTGTCCTAGGGCACTAAATGAGAATATGGCCAATGGCATTGAAGATCTTATCGGGATCCCATTCCCGAACCACAGCAGTGAAGTTTTATGTGGATTAAATGAGCAGCGGCATGACGGTCTCCTCTGCGATGTCATCCTCATTGTACAGGACCAGGAGTACCGGACCCATCGGTCCGTCCTTGCTGCCTGCAGCAAGTACTTCAAAAAACTCTTCACTACTGGCACTTTAACAGACCAGCCCTATGTTTACGAGATTGACTTTGTCAAGCCTGAAGCACTTTCTGCCATCCTCGAGTTTGCCTACACCTCAACCCTCACCATCACCACCTCAAATGTCAAGCATATCCTCAGCGCTGCCAAGATGCTGGAGATCCAGTGCATTATCAATGTATGCCTTGAAATAATGGAGCCCGACAGAGAGGCTGAAGAGGAAGATGACAAAGAGGATGAAGATGATGATGAAGATGAAGATGAAGATGAGGAGGAAGAGGAGGAGGAGGAGGAAGAAGTGGAAGATTTTGTCAATCAGGAGAATCTAAACGATGTCCAAGAAGTAAGCTGTCACCAAAGCCCTTCTAAGTCTGATCTTACCGAAGAAGCATATTCAGAAGCACCTAGAGACTTTCCAAATCACTACCCAGCCAATAACGCCTCTGGACACCTGGGTGTGATACGAGACTTCTCCATCGAGTCCTTGCTAAGGGAAAACTTGTACCCTAAGGCGACCATCCCAGAAAGGAGGCCAGCTCTCTCTCCTTTTGCCCCTAACTTCTTCCCCCATCTATGGAATGGTGACTTTAGCTCCTTCCCCCAGCTTGAGGAGCCACAAGTAGACAACGGCCCCTTGGACCTGGTGATCAAAAAGAGGAAGATCAAGGAAGAGGAGGAGAAGGAAGACCTGCCTCCGCCTCCTTTCCCTAATGACTTCTTCAAGGACATGTTTGCCAACACCCCAGCAGCTCCCTTGGGGCATATTAAGGCAGAGACTGACTATAGCGCTTATCTCAATTTCCTAAGCGCTACCCAGTTTGGAGGAGTTTTTCCCCCATGGCCCCTGGAGGAAGAGAGGAAGATAAAGCCCAAGGCGTCCCAGCAATGCCCTGTCTGTAACAAAATCATCATGGGAGCCGGCAAGCTGCCCAGGCACATGAGGACCCACACGGGAGAGAAGCCCTATATGTGCAATATCTGTGAAGTCCGCTTTACCAGGTCTGTGTCGGTTACCGCTGCCATGTGTGGAGAGGGTGGTGGTGGTGGTTGGAGGGGCCACGTCATTACCTACGGCTGATTCCTAAGATACACATCTTTTTTTTTTTTTTTCTTTCCCCCAAAAAAACAGCACAGAAAGCAGGGTATGATCTCTATCCCTTCGGAAAAAAAAGAGGAGGAGAGGTGGAGGAAGAAAACGAACCTACTGATTTTGGTGGGTTGTGGATGACATCCACAACTCACTGGATCCATCCCCTCACTAGACAAAAGCTTTAAAAAGTAACAGGATGTTTTCAGCTCCTCCACAGTTCACCACAGCTAGACCAGAGGGACCTGGAACACAGATGGTCAAACAGCCAAGGAGGCTTCATCTCTTGTGTGCTGGGAGATGTGTTGAGTTGGGAGGGCCATTTAGCTGTGGGATGTAATTAGCTTGGGTTTGCACATTTTGGCATCATTGTAGACCACAACCAAGTTGCACATGTTTAGACATGACAGTGTCTGGGCTTTCTGAGGTTGGAGCCATCCTAATTATTATATGTTAGTAGCGAGGTGGGGGTTGGTGTCTTCTCCCAAGAAACATGTGATAGGACAAGAGGAAATGGCCTCAAGTTGCATCAGGGGAGGTTTAGGTTGGACATGAGGAAAAATGTCTTCCCTGAGAGGGTAGTCAAGGGCTGTCCCAGGCTGGCCAGGGCAGCAGTGGAGCCCCCATCCATGGAGAGGTTTCAAAGCCATGGAGATGCGGTGCTGAGGGACATGGTTTAGTGGTGGACTTGGCAGTGTTGGGTTAACAGTTGGACTCGATGACCGTAAAGATCTTTTCCAACCTAAATGATTCTATGATTTGTCACCTCAAACACTGGCTGCTCAAGAGCCAGCCTTGACTCCCTCCATGGTCAGTGGAAAGTGAACAGCACCCTCAGAGATAATGAGGAAAGCGGATGAGCAAAGGTGTCATCCCTGTCCACAAAGACAACCTGTGGGGCTTGGCTAGGGCAACTAACTTTTAGGCATCTCAAGTCAGGTGAGACCAGCCCCAACACGGGCTGCTCCAAGGCAGGCATGGCCGGCCAGATCCACCCCTCGCACCAGTTCCCGGGCTTTGCACATCTCCTCACCCCAGCAGACCCCTCGGTGGGAATAAATCGGAGCGGGCTGCGCAAATCTAATGCTACAGCTTGCAACCCTTCTCTGAAAAGCTGGGCAAATTTAATTGCTGAGCAGAGACAAATAGATTCCTGGACCTGCTCTTGCTGGGTATAATTAATATCTAATGAGTACAATCTTTACCATAATAATAAAGCTTTCTGACAAGAGCATGGTATTTCAGCTCCTGGCTGCGTGTGAGAGAGGGAGCCCGATTAGGCTGGGGCGAGCAAACCAGAGGAAAATAATATGCACAGTAGGCAAAGGCGAGCTCCTGACAATGGCCGGACACCTGGGGTGCTCCCGCATTCAGCTTGTCTTTTCTTCTCCCGTCCCTGTGATAATATTCGAGTGGAAGCTATGCAGATGATGAGGATTTGACCTGAAAATAAATTTCCATGCTCCCCTCCATTAGCACAGCAGATACCGTATTATAATGCGGGGAGCATCATGCCTCGGGCAGGCGTATGCAACGTGAGCTGGCTCACCCTGGTTATTTGCAGGGGAAAGGCCACTGCCTGGTGCTAATTCCTGCCTGCAGGAATTTGCATCCGGCTCCTGCTGATGCTGCATCTCCAGGTGAGCACTGGGTCATCACCTCCGGCCAGGCGGGCTCGGCTGGGAGGAGCGGGGTTGGGTGCAGCCCAGTGAGTGTGGCTGCCAGCCTCATCCTGAGGTGCCCATCGCTCTCCTGGGTGTGACGATGCGGGTGCTAATTGCTGGCGAGGAAATATCTTGGCTTAACCCATCACCGACACCTTCCCCATCATGGGAATAATAGAGCTGAGACCTTCCAGCGGGCTCCCAAAGTCCATTACAAGCAAGGGCAGCATTTCCTTTGGGGAAACTGAGGCACGGAGAGATGTTGGCACTGACTCACAGTCACAGCGAAGGTTAGTAGGACAGTTCAGGTGGGAATTCAGGTATCCTAATCCTTAATCCAGGCAGGTTCAATCAGCACCTCAGAGGTTTAAGGCTCCATGCAGAAATGGTCTGGCATGGCCAGATTAAACCAGACAGCTTCTACCTGCCCCGCTGGGTCCAACATCTTCCAGATACAAACCGCAGGGGGGTCTTTAACCCGAGAAAATAATCACAAAGGAAACTGGGACTAACCCAGCAGTACAGCGTCCCATCACCGTTCACGAAAACAAAGCTGTTCGTTTGGGTCGCCTCGCCCAGAGCCGAAGGCTTAGTGCTCTTCTTTCCTTCTTCAACACCCTGAGCAAAGTGGAAATTTCAAGCCATTGGTTTATTTTTCAGTGTATTTGAAAGTATTTTGAGTAGCATGCAGCTCTTTAGTTTTCGTTTTGCTCTTTTTAGCCGTTTTCAGCATTACTCTGTAGGGGGAAGTGTATTTAAGCGAAGTGGAGTGATTGAAATGCAGAAAGTGATTTCTGCTGGGATTTCCTGGATGCTGCCACTTCAGGTGTTTTGGTCTCGGAGGGACTCTCATGCTTCCTGAAAGCATCGTGTGATGCTCACACCCATGGCAGTGAGCGGTGCCTTTGCTGGGGAGACACAAGCCCAGATGGTCCAGTCAGCCCTGGAGTGCCCTAGGAATGAGGTTGCAGGGAAGCAGAGGTTCCCAAATGGGATTTAGAAGTGAATCTGTCCTTTGCATAATTTCTGCACTCCTAGGAACTGTGGAGGAGCAAATTTATAAAGGGAAGCAGAGAAAATCTATTTTTCCTGGGTGGGGAGTCCCCCAGCCTCCCCATCAGATCCCTTCCCCGTCGCATCAGTGGGATCCCGCATCCCACGGCAAGGACTCCACGTGCACCTGGATCCGCCACTCCTGACGCCCAGGGACATCTGATCACAGGAAGCAGGACTTCATTTAATAGCTCATTAATTTTTTTCCTTAAACAAAGGCTGCTCAGCTTTTAGTCTGCTGTTTCATCCAGCTAAAACGCTGGAGAAAACGGCAAATGTTTCAGCTTTTCCACCAAGACAACCCCGGAGTGCTCAAGGAGAAACTGTTCCAGCCAGAAAGGTTAACATTATTTGTTCCTATTATTTGTGTTGTGACAGCTCGCAGAGCCCTAATCGCTCTCCTAATGCAATTGCATTAAGGTTATTCACACACACGGAGAGCGGTTCTCTGTCGGAGAGCCTGCAAGCCGAGCTCCCATCTCACAAAGCCTGTGTTTCCAGCGCTGCACCTTCCCCTGGGTGCTTCACCACAGCTGGACCATCTCATCTCTCCCCCCCTCAACCTCTGAGCTTCTCCAGGTAGAGCCATAAAACTTCTCTTCCATCCCGCAGAGAGAGATGCTGCTGGAGCAGGGAGGATTGAGTTTCTCCTCGTCTGCTGCCAGAGATGGGGCTTGAAAAAAAGCTTTCCGTTGTATTTACATTAGGCAGTCCTGGCACGCTGCGTGTTTATGAGGAAAAGCGATCCTGCTAGGTTAAACATTACACATATAGGTTTAAATTATATTATAGGTGGGGCTGGTAGCTCTGCTTTTTATTAACATTTCCCAACACTTTGCATTACGAGCCCCCGCGTTCGCCCGCTGACGACTTCGCTGCGCATTATCCTTTTGGGGTGAAATTTTCCATGCTGCTTTGTCTGCTGCCGAGAACCGAAATCCAGCCCTTTTGGGGGTAAACGCGCCTTTGATAAAACCTTGGGATAACAGCATCTTGGAAAACTTCAGAGTAGGAAGTTGGGATCTGGCCCTGGGCTTGGCGTGGGGACAGAGAGATGCTTTTCTCCTGTCAAAATCACAACCAGGGAGCATCTCCACTGCCGGCGCTGCCTCTGCAGGTGCAGGACTGGGCTGGGACCGGTTTCCCGAAGGCGATAAAGCATCATCTGGTGAAGAAGCGACTCTCCTGCTAAGGATACTTCTCTCAATCCCAAGGGACTGGTTTGCAGGCATGCCCATCCCAGGGCTGCACTCCTCGGTGGCAAGCTGGTCGTGTCACCAAACAGTATTTCTAGAAGCATAGGGGCAGAAATCAGTGTGAAGGCAGTGAGCGCCTTCCAAGTTTTGAGGGCTTGGCTTGCCAGCATAAATAGAATTTTTGGGGGTGGTTTTTGCTTTTTTCTTTGCATACCCACGTATTTTGTGTGTAATAATGACATGGCTCCATATATTCTACATATTCTTAGCCACATCTTGGAGGAGTGCGACTGACAGCGTTTCGGAGAGCAGTGTGAATCCTCCGACTTTGCTGTTTACTTACTCAAACTCCTCTGGTGCATACTCAGCTCAGTTCAGCTGCAATCAGCTTTGCTTTTTATAATCGTATGCCTTACTGGTGATTTTATGTGGATGGCAGAAGGAAACATTTATTTTTTAGAAAAAAAGAAAATATATTGGACTGTCAGCCTAGGAAAATATTTTTGCTTTTGGATGTTCCCCTTAAAAAAAACCCACTATATTTCTAAATAAATGGCTTTGGGATGGGTATTTTGCTGTCCCATGGCTGTATTTAAAAACCCTCTCCAAAATGTGTGTGAGGCTGAATGTGTGCCGGCCTTGGAGAACATGGCAGGGAAGGACGTTGCTGCCTGCACCTCTGCCTGCCTCACCCTGTGCCATGCTCCTGCTTCAAATGAAAGCTCCTGAGACACCCAGTGGTCAGTACGAGGATAAAAGGAAAGGAAAATCAGCTCCAAGAAGGACTTATTTCATGGAATCGTAGAATCATAGACTGGTTTGGGTGGGAAGGGACCTCTAAAGGTCATCTAGTCCAACCTCCTGCACTAAGCAGGGACATCTGCAGCTAGAACAGGTTGCTCAGAGTCCCGGCCAACCTCACCTGCAATGGTGCCAGGGATGGGGCAGCCACCACCTCTCTGGGCAACCTGGGCCAGGCTCTCACCGCCCTCAGTGTAAAACACTTCATCCTTCTCTCTAGTCTAAATCTCCCTCTTTTATTGTAAAACCACCACCCCTTGTCCTGTCACAACAGGCCCTGCTCAAAAGTCCATCCTCATCATTTTAACAGGCCCCTTGAAGCACTGGAAGGCCACCAGAAGGTCTCCCTTGTGTCTTTTCTTCTCCAGTCTGAACAAGCCCAACTCTCCCAGCCTGGCCTCCCAGAAGAGGGTTCCAGCCCTCCCATCATTGCTGGGGCCTCCTCTGGCCCCGCTCCACCAGGTCCATGTCTCTGCTGTGCTGAGGACTCCAGAGCTGCCCCAGCACTGCAGGGGGGTCTCCCCAGAGCGCAGCAGAGGGGCAGGATCCCCTCCCTGCCCTGCTGCCCACGCTGCTGGGGATGCAGCCCAGGAGGACATTGGCTGCTGGGCTGTGAGCGCACGGGGCCGGCTCCTCTCCAGCTTTTCCCACCCCAGCACCCCAAGTCCTTCTCCCCAGGGCTGCTCTCCAGCCCTTCACCCCCAGCCTGTGCTGATACTGGGGGTTGTCCTGACCGAGGTGTAGGACCTTGCATATGGCCTTGCTGAACCTCATGAGTTTCAAACTTAAGCAGCATTGCCCTACAAGTGCATTTTTTCCTCCACTTTAGGCTGTTTTGAACTCTCTGGGATGGGCTGCAAGCTCCCGATGTGGAGGGATGGGTGTGCGCGATGTTTAGGCGCTGTTGCTCCAGGAAGGACGAGGCGAACGCTAATGCCATCTTGCAAGAACATCCATACACTGGGGGAAGCCCTGGGCTGAGCTCTCCACCTTCCCATCTTGTTTCCCACTCATGATCCAAGGAGCGATCCCAACCACCTCTTTTCCAGCCACGCCGCCTGACCAAGTGCTGTTTCTTTTGCAGGCAGGACAAGCTTAAAATCCACATGCGGAAGCACACGGGGGAGCGGCCGTACCTGTGCATCCACTGCAACGCCAAGTTTGTGCACAACTACGACCTGAAGAACCACATGCGCATCCATACGGGCATCCGGCCCTACCAGTGCGAGTTCTGCTACAAGAGCTTCACCCGCTCTGACCACCTCCATCGCCACATCAAACGCCAGAGCTGCCGGATCGCGCGACCCCGGCGAGGACGCAAGCCGGCGGCGTGGAGAGCGGCCAGCTTGCTCTTTGCTCCGCCTGGCCCGCCAGTGGAGAAGAGCTTCATGATGCCACCAACGTTGGAGGAGATGAGTGGCCACCTCGGTGGCGCGGCCATGTGCCTTCCTGGCCCCAGCCCCAAGCACTTTTTGAGCGGGGCCAAGACCTCCTACAGCCTGCAGGAGCTGGAGAGCCAGTTTGAAGAAACCCAGATGAAGCTGTTGAGGCGAGCGCAGCTGGACATGGAGAGGAATGCAGGCATCTTCGCCTTCGCCCTGGGCCATAACGAAAACCTTACTGCCCAACCTTTCTTCCCCCTCCCTGATCCTTGGAGCACAGGCTTCAGTGGCTTGGCGGGGCTTGGCCACATGCCTCCCATCTCGGAGGCAAGCAACTAAACCTGTGCCTGGACCCGCCATGGGCCTGTGCCCTTCCCAACAGGGCAACCAGCTTCCCTGGAGACGCTGCTTGCCCTTCTGCATCATCTGGCTCCCAAGAAGCTCTTCATCCCACTGCTGCCATGGCCTGCTGAGGGGCTTGGGCCACAGGGACATCCCTGGGGTGAGTGGGTGGGTGGGCAGGTGCTATGCCCCATGGCCACAGGCACTTTAGACTCAGTGGTGCACTTGGCTTTGAGGCCATGGGACACTCGCACATCCAGCCACCCACCACTCGTGGCTCCATCTGGGAAGGGCAGGACAGGACTGCTGCTCTCTTCAACGCCCCCAATAATGTCACTTGCCTTAGTAAGATGGGCATGGCCATCATGATGAGATGGCTCTTCTGGGGCAGATGTTCCACCTTTTCCTGCCACATGGCTTGCTGGACACTGACAAGCTGTCCAGACTTGGTTTTGCTATGTTACATTCCTTGGCCCTTTTGGTCAAAAGGACTTCTGTTTTGTTTTGTTTCTAATTAATTGCCGTGTCTGGCAACAAAACTTCTATGGGGATAAAGGAGAGGGTCAAGCAGCCACGCTGGGAGGGGGAAGATCGTTGCCTTTCTCAGCGTTATATCAGATTTGCAGGGCTGGTGAAAGCCCTGCTGTGCAGGATGAGTTGCGACCCTGGAAAAAAAAAAAAAAAAATTAAAAAAAAAAAAAAAAAGGAGATAGAAAATCACCCGGGAGCAAATCCGGGTGAAAAAAGGGGATTTTTACTTTGGTTCTTTGGCCATTTCAAAATTCCAGGAGAACCAAAGCCTATTTTGAGTATTTTAACTTCTGTTGCTTCAAAAGGTGAAGGAAAATTTTTGGAAGGATCAGAAAGGTTTTGATTCTGAGCTTTTATTAAACCCTTGCTTTGTGAAAACAAACTATGTGGGAATTTTGAAATTAAAAATTTGTTTCAAACCAAAGAGTCAGAATTCACCACCGCTGACCATTCTGAAATCCCTGGGGGTTTGCCCTTAATTCCCCCTAATCCCTATATATATATTTTGATGACAAAAATTTACAAAACACTTGAGTGTCCCCAAATCTGCAATGTCAATAGGAAAAAATTGAGTGTGCAAATATCCCTGCTGCTTGTCTCAAGGGATCTTTGTGGAAAAGAAGTCCACTAAAGATGTCTTGCAGGTAAGATTTCCTACTTGCAAGCAAGTAAAAATACTATTTCTTCACCATTTGTTGGTTCAAAGGATGAGGCGGTTACATACAACGGGATGCTCCAAGCTGAAGGTTGCCCATGGTGGCCAACAGGCCTGGAGCCCTCGCCAGCATCCCTGCAGACCTTGGCTTGACTACCCCTATCTAATATTTCTTTGGAGGCCAAAAATGTGGCAGTTTGGCTGGAGTCAGCCCATCAGCCTCCTTCATCCCCTAAAAATGTGAGCTAGGCTCAAGGATAAAGGCTTTTGATGGCCGTCTGCCTCTGATCGCTCCTCTAGATGTGGTGGGATCCAAGTGCCATCGCCGCTGAAATGGCTTGCAGAGAGTGGCCCAGGAAGCTGGTTTTACATGAAACCAGCACTTGAAAATGTAAATGTGACAAATTAGGGCTTTTTCTTTCTCTTTTTACTCTTACCTTTCAATGTCAGCAGAAGCAAAGGGAACGAGAGAACCACGGGTTCATTAATTTTTTGTTTTGCTCATCGACGGTGCCGCTCTGAAGTGGTGGCAGGATGAGGGTCTCCCCACTGGAGCATGGGGAGGACACAAGAGGTCCAGGATCCACAGCCCCTCATGAGGGCATGGAGGACTTCGGCTCTGAGACCATCCATACCAGAACCATCCCAAGGAACTGCCCAATGCTCGCTTCCTCCTCCAGAAACAAGTCCACAAAGACTCCGTGCGCAACAAGTCAATGGAGAAAAAAAAGAAAAATACAGGAAAAAAGAAAAATAGAGAAGAAAACTTCTTAGAACTGCATCAAATCTTTCTTTCTTTTTTTTTTTTTTTTAATCCATATCAACTTCTTACACAAGCGACGTTTTGCAGATGACTGGTTACTTCAGGTGTTTTTTTGTCTACAATTTGGAGTCATTGTAAAGTACCCAAAGATGCTGAGTACTGTATATCTACAAGGACTTGAAGCAAGGTGTCTTTTCTGTCTCGATTTGTTTGTTGGGTTGGTTGGGATTTTTGGTTTTTTTTTTTCCTATTTGTCTAAGGGGTGGGGGGAGGGGGAAACCTTTGCAATTTTTCTATTTATAACTATTTTTATGTGATTGCTTTATGTACAAAACAACGGAAAAAAAAAAAAGTCAAAAGAAAAAAGGAGAGAGAAACACACACGCACGNCCAGGATCCACAGCCCCTCATGAGGGCATGGAGGACTTCGGCTCTGAGACCATCCATACCAGAACCATCCCAAGGAACTGCCCAATGCTCGCTTCCTCCTCCAGAAACAAGTCCACAAAGACTCCGTGCGCAACAAGTCAATGGAGAAAAAAAAGAAAAATACAGGAAAAAAGAAAAATAAAGAAGAAAACTTCTTAGAACTGCATCAAATCTTTTTTTCTTTTTTTTTTTTTTTTAATCCATATCAACTTCTTACACAAGCGACGTTTTGCAGATGACTGGTTACTTCAGGTGTTTTTTTGTCTACAATTTGGAGTCATTGTAAAGTACCCAAAGATGCTGAGTACTGTATATCTACAAGGACTTGAAGCAAGGTGTCTTTTCTGTCTCGATTTGTTTGTTGGGTTGGTTGGGATTTTTGGTTTTTTTTTTTCCTATTTGTCTAAGGGGTGGGGGGAGGGGGAAACCTTTGCAATTTTTCTATTTATAACTATTTTTATGTGATTGCTTTATGTACAAAACAACGGAAAAAAAAAAAAGTCAAAAGAAAAAAGGAGAGAGAAACACACACGCACGCCAACAAATTTGCCTTAGTTATGGGACAATCACCCTTAACTTCAACTGACGCTAGAAAGTGGATGGAAAAAAAGAGACTAGATCCTTTTATGTATTTATTAAACTGTATTAATTGATGCTCTTAAATTATTAGCAGGACTTGGTTCTCTTGCCTGCGGCCATGCTGACAAGGCTAAGCTGCTGCAGATGCTGAGCTGCCTCCCTCCTCGGGCCAGCGCCGCCATCCCTGTGGCCTCAGGTCTGTGGATGTTTGCTGGACACACAAATTTGGTGCTTTCCAAAGGCGCCTATCGGAAAGCCAAAATAATAATGCATTAATTAAGCATCTGGCTGGTACGGGCTCCAGCCCGAGGGGGCTGTTGGAATTGTGATGCTGATGATGATTAACAAGTTAAGGTTGATTTTCCCGCGTTGCACTGGGTTGGATGGAGCTGGGTGCTGGTGGTGATCATGTTTTGGGTGGGGAGGGAGGACTAGAGAAACCCTATTTCTTCCCATTTTGATGATGTGTGGTGACTCCAGGCCACAGGTATCCACGTGGGAGTGTGGAGGTGCCTTCCTGGGGCTCTGATCCCCTTCCCCAGCTGGGATAGGTGTGAAGAGCATCAGGCCTCTGCCTGGAAGGGTGCAGGGCTCTCACCCAGCTCACGGTGCGATGGCTTCTTCTTCATCTTCTCACCACCTCCTAGGGCCTGGCTGCAACAGATACTGAGAAGCACTGGGCTGCATCCAAAGCAACATGGCCAGCAGGTCGAGGGAAAGCATCAGAGGGGAAGTCTGGCTGGAGCATCTCTGCTATGAGGCCAGGCTGGGAGAGTTGGGCTTGTTCAGCCTGGACAAGAGAAGGCTCCAGGGAGACCTTCTGGTGGCCTTTCAGGACTTCAAGGGAGCCTAGAAGAAAGCTGGGGACAGACTTTTTAGCAGGGCCTGTTGTGACAGGACAAGGGGTGATGATCTGAAACTAAAAGAGGGAGATTTAGACTCAAGAGAGGGATGAAATTTTTGACACTGAAGGTGGTGAGAGCCTGGCCCAGGTTGCCCAGAGAGGTGGTGGCTGCCCCATCCCTGGCACCATTGCAGGTGAGGTTGGCCGGGGCTCTGAGCAACCTGCTCTAGGTGCAGATGTCCCTGCTTAGTGCAGGGGAGTTGGACTAGATGGCCTCTAAATGTCCCTTGCCACCCAAACCCAAATTCTATGGACACAGCTGACATGTACATGAGCCCTGTAATTCCTGTTGCTGCTACAGAGTTGCAAAATTCCCTTGCTATTTGTGAAAAAGGTGAAAAGCCCTGAAAGCAGGTCCCAACTACAAATGGTGGGACTCATCCCACGTCATTCACCCATTTGGAAGTGAAGTAACAGACACCCTGTGCACATTGAGACACCTACATGTTGACACTTTAATTTTGGGTGTCCTAACCTGCAACGTGATTTCCAGCCTTCCTCCGAAGCCGTCCTGGCTCTGGAGGGAGGCAGGTACAGCTGGAGGGTGATTCACCCCACCTACGCTGGACCTCCCAAGGGTGGGATGAATCACCTTTGACAGCACCTGTCTATCTACTACCTACCAGCGTGGTTTGGGAAAACTAGCTTGGACTAAACTGCTTTCCTTTCCCATAGCTACAGCGAGATAAGAGTAACCACGAGGAGGGATCTTCCTGTCACCGCAGCTCCCTTCTCTCTGCTCCACTGATGGGACAGTCCCTGGCAAAACCTTTCCCATGCTGGCACAGCCCAGGGACTTTTCCCACCTTGGTCAGCTTAACTTCTTCCCAGTCTGTTTTGGCTGGGAATGCCATGGGAAGTAAAGCTCCAAGTCCATCCTTCCAAGCCTAAGGAGCAGTGACTTGGGCTTGTTGGTCCCCAGCAAAGCACCCCAAGATCTCACAGCCACTGGTTATTTTTCTTCCTTCATGCTCCCAGGGAGTGCTCCACAGCATCAGGTGCTCTGGCAGGAGTCTGCACCTGCAGGCAAAGTCCAAAAATGTGGTGTGAGAAGATAGAAATATCAATCCCCCTCGTAGGGCAGGTCATTGAGCATCTCACCCGTGCTCAGAGCCTGCAGAACCACGGCGGGGTCAGCACATAAACTGTGTGTTTCTCAGCACAAAAAAAAAGCACGAAAGGAAAACTAATTACTTTTTAGCTATTTAAATACATTTTTAGTTTTCATTTTTTTAAAACCTCATGGCTTTTAACCCCATTTTATGCTCATAGTCTGGTTTGCTTATAACGCCAAAAAAAAAAAAAAAAAAAAAAAAAAAAGGATCTGCAAGGGGAGGGCGAAGAATCTTGAAAATTGCTTGGAGGAGCTGTGCGCTAATCAGACACATGGGAATCACAGAGACGAACCAGCTTCAGTAAATGCTTGTTAGCAGCAACATATGGCTACGCTCTTGCTCCCGAACAGCTGCTGTTATCTGCTGGATCATCCAGACCATGGTGGGGGGAGCGGAGCCGGGACGATGCTGCTCACACAGCATTTGTTCGCACCAGGTGTTGCTGCACAAGGACCATCTCCTGTGTACGAGCAGCATGGGGCTGGATGGGCAACTCCCTGCCCTTCGCTCAAAACCCTTTGGCAAGCAGTGCAAGAACCTCTTCCTCCAGTTGTGCAGGAAAAAGTGAAATACCAGAAAAAACCCATTTAAAATAAATAGGAACAAAC
>VZZY01021005.1:35758-53032 GCA_013400335.1 Eurystomus gularis
GTGTTTTTTTTTTACACTCTCCCGGAAAAAAAAAAAAAAAAAAAAAAAAAAAGAAAAGAAAAGTGAGTGATTTCTTAAAACAACCCCCTAAAATGCTTTAGACCCGAATGCATGGTCCTCAGGAGGACCACCAGTGGGGCTGCAAATGCTGCCCCATCTCTGCTCCGTTCCTGCCCTGCCTGTAGCCCCAAGGGACCTGCTGTGTCCCCCATTCTGGGCATTTTCATGCCCTTTTTGGAGGGAATTAGTGGTTTTTTTTTTAATCTAGGTGCCCTGAAGCTGGAAGATGTTTGCAGAGGAAAGTTTTAAGAGAGTAAATGAAGCAGGACCCCAACCATCTCTCCAGCACCACGGTTGGTTTTTTAGGGTCTGCTGTTGCCTTTTGGCACATCTGACAGCCTGCACCTCCTTGGTCTGCACATGGCTTTCTTTCTAAGTCAAAAAAAAAAATGGGAAGAAATGCGAAAAACCCCCTTTTCTCTAGAAGATACACCTACTTTCCCCAGGTAGCCCAAGTGAACGCATCCTCATCCCACCTCTGGGATCCCTGCCACCCTGACAGCAGGAGAGAAAATACCTGTGGCTTGGAAATGCCTTTTTTTTTTTTTTTTTTTCCTTGTTTTCCTGTGTTGAACTGATGTTTTACATGACTTGCACTAATTGCTGTAGGGCAGGATACTGTTAGGTTTCTTTGTTTCGGCCTCTTGTTTGGTTGCGACTCCTCTTGGCTAAGAAAATGGCAGTCCTATACACGTACCTGCTGCACATTTTACACTCCTGGAGAAAATAAACTATTACCTGAAGCAGTGAGTGGCTCCTGTGTCCTTAACGCTGCTGTGGGGCTGGGGGGTGGAGAAGTTACGGCATCAAATGATGGTGATGTGGGTGATGGACCACCTCGTGGTGGCCCTCCAGGGTGACCATTCATGTAGCATCTGGGCTGTCACTGTGAGGGTGCTTGATCTAAGGATCAAGCCCTGGCGATGTCTGATACCCCAGCATGAAATCTATCTGCAGAAGAAAAAAAAAAAAATACACATAAGCACAAGCTGGGGCTTTTCTCCTCATTTGTGCTCATCTGCTTTCTGCAGCTCCCTGGCACGCTCAAACTTGCAGTGCCCTCGTGTGGTGGCCTGGTGACAGCTCTGCCATTGGAACAATGCTGGGGACATCGGTGGTCTGGAACTCACATCTGGAGGTGTTCTGGGGGTCTCAGCTGCACCAGGACAGGCACGATCCTCCATCCCCTCCCATAATACCCAACCCCAACCACCTGCCAGGCAGAAGGAATGCAAAGCTCAACCACATCAAGATGGACTTTAACGGTTGGACTCGATGATCTTCACGGTCTTTTCCAACCTAAATGATTCTATGATTTTAAGACTTTTCAACCAACTAGTTAGGCCAGTGAGGCTGAGAGTATCCCACCCGCAACCATGGGCAACCAATGGTCCCCCATTTTGAGAAGGTTGTTCCCTGCAGCCCAAGGATGAGCTGGGACGACACTCTGATGCCCAGCGCAGCCCCAGCTGACATTTCCCTCTTCCACTCGTGGTACCACTAATAATATTGCCCAGTTCAGGCAAGTAAAGGAGCCAAATATAAATGTTATGCAACTGAATAAAGGTCATTTCCTTAGGAACCGGGGCTAGAAACCATAAATGCAAATACCAAGGAAGAGGCCAAGTAGTGGTGCCAAGCTACAGCACACCCCTCTTTATAATTGGAAGTTGTATATTCTTTCTTCCTGCGGAGACGGCACCGGCTGAGATGTCACAAATCTGATCGGGTTTCCTAATAGTTCATGCAGCGCCTGCAGCCTCAGGGGTCATCTCAAATTCAGGCAGCCAATTTGCAGGCAGGGGAAGCGAAGCACACAAGGCGTTGGCTTGCTCAGACCTGGCAGGGGCTGAGGCTTTAAGGACGGACCCTGGCTGTCAGCTGAAGCCCTCCCCTGCTCTCAGGTAACCTCCAGCAAACCCTTATAGCGATGGCTGCAAACCTGCCTGTGTTAACGGTGTAGCCATTAACTCAGTTTCCATAGTGAACAGGACAGTGCTTTCTCGGAGGAACCAACTTCTGCAGCGTTAGCTGGAGTTTTGCATCATTTGGGAAATATCTAAGGCTTTGCCCTTGAGTTCTCAGAACTTGGGTTCTCCTTTAAGCAGCTTTTATGAGACGTTTCTGGCCCTCACTTTTGCTGGGAGGTCTTGATGATAATCACTGAAAGAACAGCTGGAAGTACAAAGTTCTCCCCAGGAACGTTGCAGCCCACCAGCATCCACAACCTTTCCGAGATCCAGTCCTTGGAGCTGAAGCAAAGGTCAGTGATTTCTTCCAAGTGTTGCTGCAGGGCTGTGAAACCAAAATCTGAAGACAAGAAGCTGAATGAGGGAAGTGAGGAGCGAGCAGAGGCTCTGTGAGAGGTGTAAGATGACCTTCCCATGGGGAAACGATGGCACTGAGGGCAATCAACACGGCCAGAGCAGCAGCCCATGCGTAGGCGTGCTCCTTATCCAGCTGGCCAGTGACTCGCTCTTTTGTGTTTGATGGGCTCAGCTGATGACAAAGGTTATTGTAGCTCCAGGCAGCTGGGAAGCTTTTTCCCTGGAGCAGAAATAGCCAAGCTGGAGAACACATCTATCTGCTTGAAGACAGATTCAACAGCCCCAACAGCACTCAGACCCACATACACACAGTACGTGTTTAGCTGCTGTCCTCACTAGATCTTAGATGGATGACAATTATTCTTCCTTTTTGGGGGGGAAACTGAGGCACAGGGAGGCACACAGAATTATCTGTGGCTCCCTTGCAGCACAGAGTTATCATACACATGGTCCTTGCACAGGTGCAAGTCATCACTGGGGAATGGTCAACCCTGGCAATGGCTTCATCAGTCTGTTAAATGTGATGCTAGGAGGGAGCATCCCCAAGCAACCCCATCTCCTTGTCTCCAGCATCCCCATCTGATACTTCAATTCTTTGCAGTGAGGGTGGTGAGACCCTGGCACAGGTTGCCCAGGGAAGCTGTGGATGCTCCATCACTTGCTGTGTTCAAGACCAGGTTGGATGGGGCTTCGAGCAACTTGCTCTAGTTGCAGATGTCCCTCCTGCAGGGGGGTTGCAACTAGATGATCTTTAAGGTCCCTTCCAACTCAAACCATTCTGTGATACAGCAGGCCACTGCACAAATCACCATTTGGATGGTGAGAAAGACATTTGGAGCAAGAGGGGAAAAGAAAGTAACTATGAGAGGACTTTTTGGAAGGAGACCACGCTAAGATGAGACAATGAGAGCAGCAGGAGCCATCAGGGACCTGCGTTGCCATAGCTGGGTCAGAGGATCATGCTCTGTGTTAGTAGGCAACAGTTTGTCTCCAAGGGTGGAAGGCTGCCAAACCTCTTCAAGATAGAAGACAGACAAATGTCCATGTCCCATCTCACGATGCTGTGAAGCAATCAGGTAAGAACGAGGGAGAATGAAACATGGGTATGGCTCTGAATGCCGATGAGGAAGGAAACCTCCTTCTTGATGCCCCTACAAGCAGCATCACAGTAAATCCCAGCACTGGGGAGGGGATGCAGCCGCTGCCGCCAACCACCGCAATCAGGAAGGGAAGTCCATAGCGTGGGATGTGGTCACGTCATGCACGTGGGTTTCTTGTTTGCAGCAAATGCGTGCCAGCTACTGCATGAACGCCGTACGCCAGGCCATATGCTCCATCCACACCTGGGGTGCTCACGTGGACCTTAAGGGCAGGAAAAGGGACATCTGAGCACATGGGAACAGGTATGGTTTGAAGAGGCCTTGGGGACAGGAGATGTGGGTGCTGGGGAAGGATGCCTGGCAGATGCAAGAGCTCATGTGGGAAGGTATGGGGTGAGTGGCTCCGTGCACAACAGCAGGAACGGGACCCTGACATGAAGCAGCTAAAAATGGAGCTGGAAGGTGTTGAGGTGGTGTCAGAGAGCACCACCAACCCTTTGCAATGTGTTCCTCAGGAAGCCGAATGTGCAAAATATACGATGAAAAGGAATTTTTCAAGACACTAACAGGCTTTGAAAAAAATCAGGTTGGAAATCTGAAGGTGCTGGGTGTTTCTGTGCATTGGGAGCATCTCCTGCCTGGGTGGCAGCAATGGGGTGGATGAAGGAAAGGGATACAGCTCATCTAGGTCAGATACCTGCAGCAGAGACACCGCAGTCTCAGCTTGCTGTCTGTATTTCTCCTGTAGTCAAGGGGAGAGCAATCCCTCTCACAGTGAACATCTGAAATGGGTGAAACAATCCACACTTTCAAAGTGCCAGTTGCTCTCCAGTGGCAGGGAAACAAGGATGTATGTCCAGAGTGTCCCCTCTCCTGTGCTGTCCCTTTGATTATCAGCCTCCTGCCACGCGCCCTCCATCTGGTCCTTTGCATGGAGACTCAGCACCGCTATAAACTCCATTCAAAGCTTTCACTAATCACCACTGAAGAGCCTGACACATTTAACTGCCCAGGATGGGACATAGCACGGTACTAAAGGAAAGATTCTCCGTATGGATGAGCAGAGCAGAGAGGCAGGAGGCTCCGGATGTGCCCACAGCTCGTTACCTGCTAGGTGAAGACCTAATGAGGGCCACCAACAGCTGAAGCACCACAGGTTCAGCCCAAAGCAGGTTCAGCCTACAGCACGGAAAAGGGGCATTACGCTGTGCTGAGTTAATCCTAGGTCCCCAGGGAAGGGGATGGTGGGATCTGCACCTCCTCCAGCCCCCACCATGAGGTGAACAGGATTTCTCCTGCATCCTTGGTAGCTCAGCCAGATACAGGTAGCAGAGATACCTGCATCATGCAAAAGGTTAGTTAAAATGCTTGAAGAGCCACTTTCTGGCTCGGAAAAAAACATTAATTTCTCTGGGTAAATTAGAGTCTCGGCCTCAAACAAAGCAGGGGACCTAAGGCAGATTTAGAGACCTCCTGTTACATTTAATAAACCATCTTGTGTCCTCTCCCACCAGCCTACCCCAGGCACGCTGTGGTTTCCAGCCCACAGCTGTAACCTGCTGCACGCCCCTGCTTAGAGAGAAACTCATTTCTTTCGAGTCCAGGACTGAGATTTGGGCTCCTCGAGGGAAGGCGGCTAATCTTTCTGCCTTAGCTCCTCTATTTGTAAAATGGAAATGATGACTTTATCCATCTTTGCGGGCTGCGGTGAGGATTACTGCTTAATCTGAGGCTCTGCTGTGCCCCGATCAGGGAGCCCGGCATGAGAGCATGTATTAGCTGTATCGATTGGGATGCTGCTTCCCTGCTATGGCCGTAATCGCTCCAAGGACGCGGTGGGATTTGCGAATGGAGAAGGGGAGGGAGGGATTTGGGAGCTGATTTCAGTGTCGGGGTAAGCAGGGGAGCAGGTACATGCTCATGTCTGTTGGTAGCTGGGGAGCAGCTTGCTCAGGCAGAGATGGGGAAACAACTATAAGGAGAGGTGAGTCCTGCGGTGTTGTTCACCAGTGTGCATGTGTTGGTGCTCTCATGTGCAAGCCCGTGATTGCCCCAGGCAAGCATTGAAAAGCAGGAAAAGAGCAAAAGTTGAAAAAAAGGAGGTGACAAAGAAGCTGTGAGAAAAGGCAGCCAGGGAGCTGGTGGGACAGCAGGAGTTACAGGAGCCCGGTTTAGGTTGGAAGCGACCTTGAATATCACCTAGTTCCAACCCGTCTGCCATGGGCAGCGACACCTCTCACTAGACCAGGTTGCTCAAAGTCCCATGCAACCTGGTTTTGAACACCTTCAGGGATGGAGCATCCACAACTTCCCTGGGCAACCTGTGCCAGTGTCTCACCACACAGAGTGAAGAACTTCTTCATAACATCTAATCTAAATTTACCCTCTTCCAGTTTGAAGCCATCACCCCTCATCCTATCACTACAAGCCGTGATAAAAAGCCCCTTCCCAGCCTTCTCACAGGCCCTCTTCAGAAACTGGAAGGCCAGAAGAAGGTCTCGCCAGATCCTTTTCTTCTCCAGTCTGAACAAGCCCAACTCTCTCAGCTTGGCCTCACAGCAGAGGGGTTCCAGCCCACTGATCATCTTTGTAGCCTTCCTCTGGATCCTCTCCAACAGGTCCATGTCCTTCCTGTTCTGGAGGCTCCAGAGCTGGATGCAATCCCCCAGATGGGGTCTCAGGAGAGTGCAGTAACAGGAGAGAATCACCTCACTCATCCTGCTGGCCACACTTCTTTTGATGCTGCCCAGCACATGGTTGGCAGGCATGTGCAAAGTGTCCCAGAGCCATCTAGAAAGCAGAAGCTAAAGTGTCCAAAGTCCTTCCCCTGCCAAGTGCTGGGCAGAGTGTTTATGAGGACAAAGATACGCTTTGGTCTCAGAAAGGAGTTTGATCTGGGACTTGATCTGACCATGCATTGTTGGTTTGAATTGGCAATGGGGCTGGTTGTTGTGACCTCATTGCTGTGGCCTCCCCAGGTAGTCACTGCAAATATATAGGCTTTTTTAGGACATGGTGGTTCTTACCTTGCTTTAAATGTCACAAATTGGTCATGCCCCAAAGTGCCTGTGGTCCTCCACTGATTCCAAAGGGAGCCAAGAGTCTCTTGATCCACTGCAGGTCTCCTTATTATGACACTTAAAGCTAGAGGAGATTAATACCACACTCTGTAGACACCCAAACTAACCCTGATATCAAGTAGCGCATTTAGGTGCTACTGCAAAATGAACAGTCCTTAGCAGAGGTCCCTTAGTCCAACCTCAGCCTGTCCTCTGCTTTATCTCAGGACCCTCCTGAAGGGGTACAAAGTACTAGCCCACAGTTGCATGTCCAAGGGGCTGCCACAGGAGCCATTCCACTGGGTCAGCTTGCATTTTGAGCTCACCTCCCGTAAATTACGGGATACAGCCGGGCAGCTTTGCCTTCCACATGTGGGCATGGAGGGAAGCAGAGTTCCCTCAGCACTGTGAGCATGGAAGCACCAGTCCTGCCCATGTGAGAGAAAAAATCCAGCCATGCAAGTCTCAAGCTCAGTCAAGGCAACAAGACAGAGCTGCAGTTGTCTCCGCTGGTGCAGGACCAGAGCCTAAGAGGATCTGCATGTGCATGTTGTCCTCCAGTGTCTTCATAATTCATCATGGTATGTCTGACACAAGCTTCCAGCAATGTGTTTTTGTTACTTCCCTTAAAATAGGACGCAGAAGGAAAGGTTTATGGGAGATAATTCATTTTATTTGCTCTTCTGCACCAGAATTAATTGCAGCCACATTTATTGCTCAGGAAAGTAGATATGAGGTAGATAAGGGAATGTCTTTGTTTAGGGCAATGAATAATTTATATCGTAAATTCACCAGAACCTTGAAATTTGAAAGACTGATTTTGCTTCCTTCCACGTCCAGGGAGTAAGATTGAGCCTTAACCCTTGTGTGTGGTTGACGGTTTATGACTTTCCCATCACGGTGATCATCTGCTCAGCCTTCTGTAACACAAAATGTAGAACTTCCCCATGTAGAGTGGCTTGGGCTACCTGTAGGGTTGGCATCCAGGCTACTTTTGTGTGCAGTGATGAGAGTCGTACCCAAGGAATAACCCATCCTGTCCTATGACAAATATCTAAGGCAGAATTAAACATAAAACTGGCTGCAGAGGGAGTTTTGGCAAATGGCTTTGATGGTTAATTTCCTATCTGCCACGACAGGGGTGACGTGTCAAACTCAAACTTCTACTTGAGCTGGAGAAGATTATTTCAGGAAGACACCCTGAACCTCCCAAACATTATGAGAAAGTGGCAGTTGCTTTCCCAAAATGGCTTTCCCTCAGGCTGTAGGCTCCTGATGAGTATTAGAATTTGTGTCCCAGGCTATCCCTGATAGCTACCGTTTCAAAGAGGACAGATCTGTTCTTGAGACCTATTCCACCCCTGGGGTGGGCACCGCTACCTGCCCAGCTCCCTGAGAGCCTGCATCACTGTGCAGATGGCATCTGCCCTGCTCCCCAGGCTGCAAATCAGATGGTTTTGTAAAGCTTTCATCTCAGAGATGGAGGGCAAATGTTGATTTATCAGCCTCCCCTTCTTGTGCTCTGGAGCAGAGCTGGAGGGCTCTCCAGTGTGTGTATCTTGGTGTCCTTTGGATGATCTTTTACTTCAAAATGAAGTGGAGCGGGAGGGAAAGACACTGAAAGTCAGAAACTGTAACTTCAAAGACGAGCTGGGATGGGAGCCCATGCCAGCTTAGGAGTTGAAAAACAGGGGTGGTTTTGATTAGTGAGAAGGTAAAACACATGGTTAGGCTGAATAGTAATGTCCTTTCATAGCTCTCTTCTAATCAAAGAAGGACAGCGGTGGGGACACTGGCATTCTCAGCGGAAACTATTATGTCTCTGGAGAAAAAAAATATCTATTTGTTTTAACCAACTGTGAAATAGGCCTAGAAATCCTTCTGCCTTGGAGAGGCCCTGATAGACTAATGCTAGCTCTACCCTTTATGTGTGACACCAGTGTCGCCTCCTCTGGAGAGCAAAAGACTCTGGTATCAAACTGAAGTTGAAATGGGGTACTGGGTGGAGGGGAGGACTTCCCTGTGGCTAACCCTGCCTCCACAGAAGCTAGTGTTGCTCTAAAAACATCCCAGTTGCAGGGTGTTTGTCCACAACTTCCAGTCTGAAAGGAGGTCATCAGCAGATCTCAGCTGGACACCGTACCACTCAACACAGGCAGAAGTCCCTTCGGAGTGTGCAAAATAGGTGGTCAGGCATTTTCAGGGAATACGTATTTTTCAGGGTAGCTGAATGCAAAAAAGCAGGAGAGGGCTTATGGTGCAGAGTGATCAGGCCACAGGATGGCAGAGGAAACTCAGGCTTGATAAACAACAAACGCTGAAGGTGACAGGGGGAAATGATGCCACTGCAGTGACTTGGGTGGTCTGGCCGGAGTCCAACAGATGATGAAAAACACCAACAGTGGCTTAAAACAGATAGTCAGGGCTTGGAGTTTGGATGTGAATACCTGAAATGGGATTCAGCTGCCTGATTTGGCATTGATTCTTCAAGAGCTCCCTTAGTTGTCCTAAGTGTGGGCCCTGTGTCTGCTGGTGCATGTTGCCCTTGCTCTGCTCAAGCCTGAACTATGTCCTGAAGGCCTCAAAGGTCCCTGCTTCTGATACCCATCTTCACATCCAAGATACAGATGAGGCAAAATACAAATTATGGGGGGAAAAGGATCTCGCTGTTTTCCAATTTTTTGAAGTAAAATACATCAACGAGCCTGCTCCCTCTCCTTGTCTGCCCTGCCTCCAGTTTGCAGGTCGGCATTCATCCATGAATTGAATTTTCAGCTGTCACAGGAGGGTGACAAAAGCCTTGTAATTCAAGAGCCACCTGTGGGTCATTCATAACCAGAAAGCCAGAGATGGAGGCTGCTGGGTGAGTAATTTTCACTGGCAGAAGTGACCAAACAGTAGGCAGCACTTTCCCTTGCTCAGGGTTGAGGGTTGTCAGACAGCTGGTGAGATGGTCTCTCACTTGTGCCAGAAACTTCTGGGACAGGAGAGGTAATTAATCAGCTGCTGAAGTGTGCTAGCCCTCAGCTTCTCTTGCCTGCCTGGACATGGCCTTCAAACTCCTCTTCTGTGGATGGGAGACAGACAAGTACCTGGGCATTGGGTCCTGCAGGAAGATATGATGCTGTGCTGGTGAAGCAGCTCTGAGGGAGAAGTTTAGCATGTGTCAGAGTCTAAACACAAAGCTCTTTTAACTCTTTGTCTCCCAAATCTGCTAATTTCATCCATACTGTTCACCTTCCCTTCGCCTCCCTTGCCTCAGTTTTTTCCTTCGGTATTTTAAAATCTCATTTCCTCTAGTCTTCAAATCCAATAATTTCCCCTCCTTGGCTACTGGAACAGCCAAGACTGGGTTACATAGGTTATAAAATGGTAGGTCATAACTTCCGGAGCCAGCTGGGAGATGGGGAAAATCAAGGAAGGTCTGCGCAGTGTCTGACATAACTGTGCTCCCGTGGGCTCCAGGCTAGTTCTGGAGCTGGGCAGCAAGGTCTGCTCTCTGCCCACAGGCTGGTGATGATAAGGGTTTTATGAAGATGCTGAGGGGACTGGAGTACCTCTGGGCTGAGGAAAGGCTGAGAGCCCTGGGGCTGCTGAGCTGGAGATGAGAAGACTCAGAGGGGATCTTCTCCATACTTACCAATATCTAAAGGGTGGGGGGCAAGAGGATGGGGCCAGACTCTTGTCAGTGGTGCCCAGCAACAAAACAGAGAGCAATGGGCACCAACTGGAACACAGGAGGTTTCACCTGAACAGGAGGAGAAACTTCTTTGGTATGAGGGTGTCAGAGCCTGGCCCAGGCTGCCCAGAGAGGTTGTGGAGTCTCCTTCTCTGGAGAGATTCCAAATGCACCTGGATGCAACCCTGAGGAACCCTGATCTGGGTGACCCTGCTGGAGCAGGGGGGTAGGACGACGTGATCTGCAGAGGTCCCTTCCAACCTCTATCATGCTGGGATTCTGTGGAGGGCATGGGAAGTTACAGATCATCACAGGTAAAAGGGTGAAAATCTCTGTGTACCTTATCTCAGCAGACTGTGGTTTACACAGAGGCTTCAGGCTCACAGAAGGATGAGTGTGCCAGCTTATTGCAGGGTTAGATTTTGGTGTAGGGGGGATATTCCTCAGTAGGTGGTGGCCAAAGGAGGCATCACACCACAAACATACCCTTGAGTCACCACTCCTTGGGTTTGAGTTCTTTTTTCTTTCCCAAGCCTGAGATCACTTACAAGGCAAATCATTACATTCTGCATGGATTCCTGAAGTGCTGGGGCCTGAGCTGTAGGCCCCAAGTTGGAGTTGACCTATGAATGAGTCACAACCCAGCAGAATGTTTTGGTTTTCCTATTGGCTTCATGTTCCAGAGGCAGAACCTGGCCCACCTGTGTCTATGGGGCTCTGCCCTCACCCAGGTGGTCATGGTTGGGGTGGTGGGTGAAGCCACGATTATATCAACCAGGAGCTGATTAGTTGGAGGAGCTTCCTGTTGAGTGTGGCTTCTGTCAGGGCTGGTTGCATCTTGCTGAGCTCTCTCGGTGGTGTCCTTCCATGTGAAGGGCTACTGAGGAGCCATCTCTGTCTGTTGTGTCCAGCAGGTGATGCTGGCACCACAGTGGGCAGTGGAGGAGCTGGGCCTACAGGAACCTATGGCAGGACTGTCTGCAAGAAGACTTGTGAGGGGATGTTGCTGAGTTCAGCGTTGGTCTGTGTGACCAAGGAACTGATGGCAGCATGAAATGATGATGGCTGAACCAGCACAAAAATTCCTCAAGAGGTCCCTTAGTTGTCACAAGTGTGACCCTTGTCACTCCATTCTGGTAAATGTTGACTCAGGCTCATGTGCTCCTTAGTGAAACTTCGACCTGTTTCTCCCCCATCACTGCCTCATCTACCCACTCAGCCATGAATTAAGTCCAAAAAGGCTTCCAACTGCTAGCATCCATCCAAGGCTCTTCAAGCTCATGTATAGGAGAGAGGCCTGAGCCCAACTGGGCTGTAGGACTGCACTGAGCGAGAGGCAGAGCTGCAGCCTCTGCCACCAATGGCCAAAGGGCAGCCACATCACGCTGCAAAACATCTTAACTTTAGGGTTTTTTTGCAACCCACCAGGCATTGCAGGCACTGGGTAAAAATCAGGAGTTACAATAATGTTGTATGGGCAACAGGAACTCCATTCACAGCCAAGCTCATAACTTCGGTCCGTGCACTTTGCACAGCTTGGAGTCAGGGCTGAAATGGTCCAAGTCCAGCCAGGTCACATGAACTTTGGGTCCATCTTAAGATATATCTCAACTCCTCTCCTCCTGATGACTTCAGAACTTAGTCTAATTTTGCACCCAAGCATAAGCAAGCTCAGTCTCATGCTTAACCTCTAGCATAGCATCTCCTAGTTTTTATTGCGTTGTATTGGTCCTCAACTGCACTTCCCACATGCTGCCTCACTAGAACTGCTTTAACAGTATCTCTGGACCAAGTGTTAGAGCAGACTTTGAGGTGTCCATCAGAAAGGTGGGTAGCTACAGCCTCTACCACAACCCATCCATGACCATCTGCTTCAATACCTAGTGCACACCTGGAATTCTCTGAAGTAGCCAAGGTTCTAAACTCACAGACAGAGGTCTAGGAAGGAAGCAGTTGGGGTTACATCAGCACCAGGCTGCGCAGTGGGATTTTTTTCAATATTGAAAATGAAAAATAGAGACGAAGTTCAGTTCTGATCAACCAAGAGAACAGATATGTAAAATTCAATCATTAAAATTGCTGCAATTTAAAGTAATGCTTCGATGAAAGTCAATGAAAGATAAACTTATCCTGAATGATACAAAGGAAAAAAATGGAGTAATTACTTAGCTAAGATATAATTTCATTCACTGTTATTAGGTGGATTTAGATTACTTGCTCACTCGAGATTAGAGATTTGAAGTACATGGCTGAAATCCTCTTTCTAATCCAGAATTGCTAAATCCTTGGGTATTTCTCCATTATCACGCTTTGATTTGTATCTATGCTCATGTTCAGGACATAATTCCAGTTCTTCACCATATATTTGTTCCTTTCTTCTTTCCTAAACATAGTCCCATACTTTCCCAGTAGCAAACGCTGTAGTCAAACCAACAGCACCACCTCCTTCCAGGTTCCCCAAGGCTCCCAGCACTTCATACCTCAGCAGGGTGCTGTAATTACAAACTTCAAAGAAAATGATAATTAATTTTATTGAAACAAAAGACGCCAACAACATGAAACCACTTGAAAAAGTCATTACATTTTTTTTTTTCTTTTTTTTTTTTAAACTGTAACAAATGGGTACACAGAGTTGACAAACCTCTCTGTTTGGGCTCCTGCCATCAGAAATGGAATCCAATCCCTGTGCCCGACTGCTCGATGCCTTTCGCCCTGCCTGGCCAAGAGCTGTTGCTGGATGTGTGGCTGTGGCAAAGGAAGGAGGGAGCAGATGGACCTGGCGCTCCAAGAAATAGGAGCTAAGCCTCAGCTGGTCAACCTGGATGTCCCTGATGTTGTCAACAGAGTTATGCCAGCTTATACTGGGGAAGGACTTGGCCCTTCATATTTTGGAAAAGGATTTCTAGACATTGTCCCTATTGGATCTCATATTAACCCATTTCCCTCAGTGGTGCAGGTATGTGGAAAACTCCATGAGGTGCTGCCTGTCTGTCCTCATCATTGTTAGGGGAAGAGGTGAATTATCTCTGGGTGCTTGTGTGAAGCAAACACTAGGAAAGATGGAGTAGCTGGTGATTTCTGTTTGCACAGTCAAGGGGAAAAGCATCAAGACACTCGATTCTGCTCACTGATGTTCAACCCGTGGACTACTTTGACATAGCAAGATGTCTATTCATGTTCAGTGCCACATCCCAGCAGCTGAATCTCACGTCAGGAGAGGGAGAAAGGAGTTAACGAGGTCCTGTGCTCAGAGACCAGCTGTGAAGGACGGTGTTTAGGCAGCTCTTGAACTGTGGCACTCCCTAACTTGCCTGTTAGTGTTGCTGGAAAAGGCATCCATATTTTCTTACATAAAGTAAAACAAATCCAATAATTGTATAGGTTAAAAAAAACCCTTACATTTAATCTGCAAAAAAAACGCAGTCCAGTGGAGATCTACCTCCAGCCCTTTTGGTTCTTCACCTGCTGAAATGGTCAGGGTGCAGAAGGAGTGGTTGGGTGCTGCCCAGAGTCATAACCACACTGGTTAATGTTTCAGTGCTCCGTCATGTCTGGTTTCTAGCTGTTACCTGCTCTCACTCAACTGATTTTTAACTCACTTGCCGTTTTCCGTGCGTGCGAGATGTTTGATTAGATCCCTTATTCTGCCTGTGTGGAAATAAAGGGCCAGCTAAGAACAGACAAGTGATTAGGCATTAGGTGAGGTGTAATCCTCCCTAATCACATTTCTAAACCTGGTAGTTGGAGGCAGGATTAGAGTTATTAACATGCGGACACTAAAGCATATAATTTATTTAACAATTACTGGCTCTTTGTGAAGGGGGGAATACACAAGCTGCAACCACACACCAGCTCCTCCATCTCGTGTGGGATGAAGCTGCTGCCAGTGACAAAGCTAGCAGGAACGATCCGCTGTCTGCGGGCACAAAGGGCAGCAAAATGGGGGTTACTTTTTGTATAAGCAGCAACAAATCTGAAATTCCCTCGCAGAACCCCTGTGCAGTCCTAGAGGAGTATATCAGACATCTAGATATTAAGCTGCATAAATATAAGCAATTAAAATATCATAGGATGAGATCTAGCTGGTGTTTCTTAGTCTTCTCTGCCTGAACACACTGTAATACGAATGTATAATAGTTTAAAAAGCTGGATCTTGTAGGATGAAGAGCAGGAGGGAAAGGCAACAACCAGCACGTAGCAATGTTGTGCAAGAGCAGCCGGGAAGGGAATTCCAGAGCTCCTGGATCAAACCCTGTCCTGAGCTTGTCATACAGTTTTCCCAGCTCAGCTGGGCACTACAGCGTTACACCTGAGATTTACATGCCAGATAGACATCTTGGTATTCAAGAGGTTCATATTTGAATTCTTCAGTCTACCACGCCGATATACTCGTCTGTCTTTGGAGAACTGAAGTTTGATCTTGTGATTATGCTGAGGATGTTTGGAACAGCAAGGAATTCTTCCCAATTTGTAAAATAAAACAAAACTCTGTGCCCCAGCCTGTTGCTTGGTATGGATTAACCTAGTGAAGAATAGCTCAAGTTGCTCCAAGAAAGACATCAGGTCTGCTCTGCAGCAGAAGGATAGGCTGCCAAAGCCCGGGACAGCTCAGTCTGATCCTAGGACCATGGAAATGCAGATGGGAAGCCCCAGGGAAAGCCTAACCTCCTTGTGCTCTTCGGCTGCCACAGTCCCTGGCAAAGGCTTGGCCCTGGGCCAGCTGCACTCGGGTTCCAGACAAGTCTTGGGCATGGTTTGGGATTTAGGTCAGGCCAGGGACCATTTGCAACAACATTTTTCATGTGCCCGCCCTGTTTTGAAAGCTGAAAGTCTAGCACACTGGGCGTTGCTCGTGCCACGCCAGTCGGCGTCTCTGGCTGTGGCCAGTGGGCTGGTATATACACCATGCGCTGCTCTGCGATGGTATACCAGATGCGCTCGCCATGCTGTGTAAAGGAGAAAAACTGCTATCGTCCGGTTTAAACCCGGTTCCAGGTTTTGACCCCACAGGTTTAGATCCTGCAGGGTCTGCTGGGTGTCTGGGACCAGGCTTGCAGGTCTGAAGCATTCTGAGTTATCCAAAAATCAAGAGGTTCCCCTTATAATCAGTGCAGAATGATAGGAACTCCCAAGAGGTTACTCATCCCACCTTCAAACGAGCTCTAAAATAGCCTGGAGGAACTGTCCTCTAGACAGGCCCCTTTTCCTGATGGCTGTTGAAAGTTTAAGGCGACTAAGTCAAAATTTTTATTCGAACATTTGGTGAAATGCACCCAACCATCTGTCTGCAGGGATAAGGGGCTGGTGTGGAGGTAGACTCAAGCTACACCTGAAAATGCACTACAGATGTAGCCTGTAAATCTTACAAATGCCTTTTCTTTTGTACATTACAGAGCAAAACCATGTTCTGAATATTCTCTTCTGGGACTGTCAGTACAACAGCAGAGCCAGAGAGGTTGGCCCCATTCCTCTGACCTCCCTTCTCTAGGCTTTGTTCTTGCCCCAGACAGTGGCCATGCAAGACAGCTCCCAGCTCAGAGCGTGGAGATTTTTAATGTAATAGCTTTTACGAGTGACCTGATAGCCTTGCCAAAGTTTCTAACCAAGGCTGTAATCAGGCCATGTCACAGATTTGAGCCATATCAGCTGCATGCTCAAAAAAACAGCAAAAAGGCAGGAGAGGGGAATGGCGGGATCCCTTCAAGATGACAATCTTATCTGTCTGGAATTGTAAATAGTGCTGGGATGACTCTCTTGCTCCTCTCCATTCCTCATCCTTTTTCTGACAGGAAACCTAAGAATAGAAACTATTGATCTATTTCCAAATAGATGTTTTTTCCAAGCCACTTGCCTTCTCTTTTAAATTTATGCCAAGTGTAAAATGTCATGGCTTTTCTTCAAGCTTTATCTAGCATCAGGAGACCATTATCTACAGATACTACCTGTTAAATAAGTGCAAACTACCTGTAACTGCAGTGTTGCATGTGCCTGGGGAATTTATGTAAGTCTGAGCTGATGTCAGGGATGGACTTTGAAAAAAAAAAACAAAACCTAGGATGTCTTAAAAAGGAAGAGTTGATTAATCAAATCGTGCCTTCATTGGAAAATGTTGTACCTGCCAGTGACACAAATAACCTCTGAGATGACGATTGAAAGAGGATTCGGGGGGAAAACATTCTCCCCTATCATTGTGTTAACTTTTGTGCATTTGACGGCACATCACTGCGTCTAGACAGTTTCACGGGTAGGCTGACAATCAGCTGTCTGCTGCTGACACGTGGTAGGTGAGACCCTACATACGCTACATACACTTTTCCTCCAGATCAGCTAGAGAAGAGTAACACGAAGATCAGCTGAAGGGTGAGAAGATAGCAGCCAGGAACGGATAGTCAGAAAGAAGCCCAAGAGCACTGGCTGTCATTTCTCTGAGCATTACCAGGAGAGGGAATTTCATACATGGGGGACTGTCGCTGCCAGTGCCCACAGCACAGAGTCATTAGGGTTTGTGCTGGGCGCTTTTCTGGGCAGAATGACTCCTGAACCCAAAGCCCTCTCAAGACACGTCTCTGCTGTGTTTCTCAAGAGTGGACAGAGTTCAGACTGACATTCTCCGACACTCTTGCTCCCCAGATGGGGTAGGCACCTGTAATGCCAAGTTTGGTGCATTGCAAAACAAACCCAGGACCTGGGTAAGCAGCCAGCCCTCCGTGTTGCTCTGGTTACAGTAGTGGCAAACCCTGAGCTACGAGTCCAGTCAAGAGGTTTTCAACTCTGATTAAATTATAGACACATCCTGAAAAGGATCTTCTCAACTATTCATCTTCAGAGCCATAATGCAACATTTACAGGGCAACCAGGCCATCAGGCCCACTCAGCATGGGTTCATGAAGGGCAGGTCCTGCTTAACTAACCCCATCTCCTTTTATGACAAGGTGGTCTGCATGGTGGATGAGGGAAAGGCTGTGGATGCTGTGTATCTGGACTTCAGTAAAGCCTTTGATACAGTTCCCCAACAGTATTCTCATCAAAAACTGGTTGCCCTAGGCCTA
>VZZY01021014.1:12272-28594 GCA_013400335.1 Eurystomus gularis
CTTGAGTACTGTGTCCAGTTCTGGGCACTGCAGTACAAGAAGGACATTGAGGTGCTGGAGCGGGTCCAGAGAAGGGCAACAAAGGTGGTGAGGGGTCTGGAAAGCATGCCTTACGAAGACCGGCTGAGGGAACTGGGTTTGTTTAGCCTAGAGAAGAGGAGACTGAGAGGAGACCTTATTGCCCTCTACAACTACCTAAAAGGAGGTTGTAGCGAGGCTGGTGTTGGTCTCTTCTCCCAAATTACTAATGATAGAACGAGAGGAAATGGCCTCAAGTTGCGTCAGGGGAGGTTTAGATTAGATATTGGGAAGAAATTCTTTACTGAGAGAGTGGTTGGGCACTGGAACAGACTGCCCAGGGAGGTGGTGGAGTCACCATCCCTGGAGATGTTTAAAAACTGAGTAGATGTAGCACTTGAGGCTATGGTCTAGTGGCTAGAGAGATGTTAGGATGAAGGTTGGACTTGATGATCATGGTAGTCCTTTCCAACCATAATGATTCTGTGATTCTATAAGTAGTCACAGGATTATTCAGTTTGAAAGTGACATAGGATGTCACTTGTCCCACCTTGTGCCCAAAAGCTCAGCCCAGGCTACTGAAGATTCCCTGTAGAGTCCTGAGAGTCCCCAAGGATGTAGACTCCACAGCCTCTCTGGGTAACCTGTCCCACCACCTGACTGTCCTGCAGCAAGAAGTTTTTCCTCATGTCCAGTGTCAGCCTCTCTGGTTTCCATTTATGTCTGTTGTTTTTCAATCTGTGGCTATGTTCCACCATGAAGAGCTTGGCTTCATTCTCTTGATACCCTCTTTGTAGGTACAAGCAAGCAGGTATTAGGACCTCAGGCTGAACCTGCCCAGCTCCCTCACTGTCTCCTCACAGGGCAGGTGCTTCAGCCCCTGACCATCTTGGTAGTCCTCTGCTGAACTTGTGACAGTTCATTAATCTCTGTACTCTATTGGTGGCAACAAAACTGGACACAGCCTTCCAGATATGGCCTAACAAGTGCCGAGCAGAGGGGATGATCCCTCTCTTCCCATGAGCTACTGGCCATGTCCCTGTTGGTACAGCTCAGGAGGCCACTGCCTGTCTCTGCTGCCAGGGCACTACTGGCTCCTGCCCAGCTTGCTGCCCACCACGCAATGGGGCCTTTTGGCAGAGCTGCTCCCCAGGCAGGCAGGTCCCATCCTGGGTGTCTGCTGGGGCTTGTCATCCCCAGGGCAGGGCTCTGCCTTTGGCCCTGCTGAATGTCACTGGGCTCTGGGTGGCCACTTCTCTTGGCCTGTCTGGGTCCCTCTGGATCGCAGCCTCCACCCTAAAAATTAGTGTCATTTGCAAACTTGGTCTAATCTGTCTACTTCTGTCATTTTCTTGAAGGTTCCTGTCCTCTCTGTTCCCTGTTTGAACTTCTACGTATTGCCTGCTTGAACCCATCCAGACTACTTGGCCATCTCTTATTGTTAATCCAGCCAGTGAAAAACTTTAGTCACCACACTGGACGTTGGCTTCGATGTCATTCCGAGTGATTCATCCGGGTTCATGCTACTTGCTTACTTGCTACAGCTTTACTTGCTGCTGAGTCTTCCCTGGAGTGCGTAATTTGAACAACATACTATCTTGACCAAAACAACAGTCCTTTCATGTTATTGTTAACAGTTAAAAATATGTGAAATAACATAATTTTGCAGTCTGTCTTTGAATATAGAAGACGAAGACTGCTACTTAATTGTTTACAAAGATAATACCTTAAAATATCTAAGATAATATCTAAGATATATTCTCAAAGTTTCACTAAATGTTGGATTTCTTTTTCTAGATGCTTATCTCGTTCATCTTTCAGATCTATGCTTACTATGCTCACTTTTTAAAAAACATTTGGAATCTTACAAGAAGGGGTACATCAGAATGCTGATAAGAGTAAGCAAGTGATATCTCTGTGGCAGCAGCTTTCTGTGAGTTTTTTTTTAACAGAAGATTTCTACTAATACTTATATTAAAAGTATTTTTACTTTTAAAGGTGACCTCTTCTCTTTACCATAACCTGAGAAAATGGCTTTCAACTTTAGGATTATAGATCAATTTTAAACCTGTTTTCAATATCAACTACTTCATATTTATCAGTTTCTAAAACTTTTTTGCAGAAATATGAGTTCAAGATGAATGTTGATTTAGACTGGGGTTTTGTGTTTGGGTTTTGTTTGTTTGTTTTTTTTTTTAGAACAAAAATATTCTTTAAGTACAAGAAATTTGGAGTTTGAAGAACCTTCAAGGAAGTACTGGATGAGCAAGTGATGCTTCTTTAATGGTCTCTTGTGGATGATTTTTTTTTTTTGCCACTGGGGGGAGCAGAAGACTTTCACAAGCTTTAGGGAATAGAGTGAGTGTCTTCTGTTTTAGAAGGTTCAGGTCTTAGTGCTGAGTTGTGGGAAACTGTTGTGTCCTTCATGTCTAGCACATGCTTGAGCATGTGTTTTACAGTGAATAAAGTTCCTAGGTAGTCATGTTTCATGATTCCTTTTTTCTTGAAGAGTTACATCCTGGATTTGGACTGGATTGAACATGAAGCGTGTGTTTGAAAAGGAAGGAAAGAAAATACCCTCTATGTAATTATTAGTATTAAGAGTAGATTGTGACTAATGTTGTCTTGGAATGATGAATTATCTCTGAAACTTTTTTTGCAGCTGTGCCTAGTGCAAGCTCCCTCTCAGCATGAGAGTGCAATGCAAGTGACTGTATCACTTGGATTGGGGCGCAGTTTGTTTAATAGAAGATGCTGTAACTGATATATATATATTTATTTTAATTAATACGTTCATGGCTGTTGTTTTAATCAGACATTTGCCGTAATCCAGATTTTCCAGAAATAAAGCTAAAATACTGTTTCCTACCTCTAAAGGCATTGGAAAGAAAGAAATTCATTTTCATTGTTTCTTTTTATTTTAAATGTGTAGAAATAAAGGCTGTATACATGTAGGATACTATAAAGAGGTTATTCTAGTAAGAGTAGCAACTGTAAATGCTGACTCTTTATTCCCAAGCTTATTTCAGGTTCTCTCTGTGTTTATATGTTACTGTAATGGAGAAAAAGTGTCTCACAGGCTGTTGAGACCTTATCTTCCCTGCTAAGGTTGCCGGACTGGTAATGTTTGTGCTGTGTGCAGGTTCTGTTATGTATCTTTTCCTGTTTAATGGGTGGCACAGAACAAGACATTCTAGTTGCAAGCCAAGGTTGGGCTTTCCCTTTGGAAAAACTTGTTCTATCTGTTATGCCAACAGCAAGCAGTCAAAATTCTTCCTTCAAAATTAATTAGTATTTTTGTGCATGCTGTATAGAGCTTAAATTAAGCAGGGCAAACTTGAAAAAATGCTGGAGCAACACATCGGTGCTTTCAATCATAGATGTAGAGCAATTTCATGGATATAGCAGAAACAGCAGAAGACAGCCAGTAGGTCCTGAAGCACACCAGCAACCTGGGTTTGGTTGCAACCAGGACCAGTGATGTTTCCTATGAGGTCATTTGTTGTTTCACGTCTTCTTCCTTGTTTTGACAGATACAAACTGCTTTAAGGCTCTTCCCCTTCCCTTTCTTAAATAACATTCAGTTACAAGTTATTTTCAGGTGTTTGAAACAGCTATGGATTCTTATTCTGAGATCATAACCATCTGAGGATGCAGAGTGAGCTGACAGATGTCACCGTGAAACTGTTTCTATCAGCGTGGATAACTCTCATGATTGGAAAAAGGCAACTATTAATGTTTTCAAAAGAAGAACAAGGAAGAGAATCCAGGGAACTAAACACTGCTCAGCTTCACTTCTTTCCCTGGGAATATTATGGACCAAATTCTTATATAAACTATTTCTAGGCTTTTGAAAGACTGAAAGGTAATTGGAAACAGCCAGCATGGGTGTAGCAAGGAAAAATCTTGCTTGACCAACCTGACTACCTTCTATGATGACTGCCTCTTTAAGTGAGGGAAAAACCAGCAGACACCTCTTACCTTTTGCAAGGCTTTTGATATAGTTTAATGTAGTTTCTTTGTATCCAAATAAGGGGATATGGATTGGATGAATGGACTACAAGGTGGGTGAAAAACCCATTGGGCTTAATGAGTAGCAGTCAATAGTTTGAAGTTTTAAGTGAGCGGCTGTTTACAAGAAGTCTTTGAGTTGATACTGGGACTGAAACTATTTTAACACTCGTTCAGCAAGCTGAGCAGTCAGGTAGAATGCACCATCGGCAAATTCCTGGATATAACACCATTCTTGGGAGGAGAGATTGGTATGCTGGAGGGCAGGGTGGTCATTCACAGGGACCTCAGCAAACCAGAGGAGTGAGCAGACTGGAACACGCTGAAGTTCAGCAAAGGCAAATGTGCGTGTGGAGGAGCAGCATCCCAGAAAATGGCCTGCAGGTCCTGGTGGACAGCAAGCTCGATGTTAGTGTTACGCTGTAGTGGTGACGAAGGCTAAGCACGTACTCAGCTGCCTTAATGAGAGTGGTGATTATTCCCCATTAATTCATCACTTTTGAGACTGTCTCTGCAATAATGTGTCCAGTTGAGTGAGGGAAGAGAGGGAGAGAGGAGCAAGTCCAGCATTAGCATGGTTATGTGGCCAGGACATATGATGTACAAGAAGAGGCTGAAGGGGATTCATATGTTAACCCTGCAGCAGAGAAGGCAAAAGCAGGGACATAACTGCAGTCTTTCATTGCCTACATGGGCTTCATAGAGGAGACACACTCCTCAGAAGTGCACAGAGAAAGGCCAAGAGGCAATGGTCATAAATTGCAATAAAGCATGTTCTGACAGGTTAAAATAAAAAATAATAGTAAAAAAGATACACCACAAAGCTATTGAGCACAGAGAGGTTATGGAATCATCATTCTTGAAGATTTTTGAAACTCAACTGGACAAGGGCCTTTGCAGCCTGATGTGGTACTGAATTTCTCTCTTGAGTGTGGGGTTGAACTTGATGACCACCAGGGGTCTTGTCCAACTTAGGATTTTGAATGAATCTCATTTATATGGAAAATCTTTTTGACTTAAGATTTTCATACAGCATAGCACTTATCTGATACTGTCCATAAGACAGCCTGTTGCATTCATCAGAAGCACATTCCCTAAACCAGATATCTGAAGACCATGGTAATGACATGAACATAAACCCCTAAATTCTGTGGAACAAATAGGTGAGGTTGCCATGTGGTCATCTGTGTACTTATGTGCCCAGAGCAATTTTATTTTCCCCTGCTCCTTTGACCCAGTTATATTGCTTTGTCTTTATATTGGCTTGACTGAAAAACAAAATATTTTTTCTTCTTACTTTGGAAATAGCAAATTAGGTTTACTGGAACAGTCCATAACTTTCTAAGGTAGTATGCTCAACAGTGACAAATTGTGACCAGTTGTCCTACTCTTATACAGATTTTCAGTATTAATCTCAGCTATCTTACATTTTTATGATATTAAACTATTTGTTTAAAATGATAACCCTTCAGCACTGTTTGCTATCTCAGTTTGCAGCCCATACAGAGTTGGAGAGTTATCTTTTTGCTATGAAGTAACTATTTTATTTTTTTACTGAAATAAAAAACTGGAAAATAACAGAAAGGGACAATAATTTAGCGCGAAGTTTGTCATTCAAAATTAGCCCTTACCTGATGGTAAGCTACCATGTCTCAAACCTGGTAGTTCTTCTCTCTTCCAACTGCCTTGGTCCTGCTTGTCTTTGTCTTCAAACATCATGTGCTAATACTTTATCAAATCATTAGTCTAAAATCAGGGCTGGAGGATACCAATGAAACTTAGATTCTTCCAGAAATAGCACAGCTCTTACAAAGAGGCATTAATGCCACAGAATTTACAGGAGATTAATTACTTCTATAAACCTTATCATATGCTGACAAAAAAAGGAGGAAAAGATTGCCAATTTAATTTCAAGCAGTGGATCAATTTTTTATATGAAACACGCAAGTAAGTGAGAAGGAGAAGTGTAGTCTCTAGTGTTGACCACTTAACATGTGGCTGATGGTAAAACTCTTCAATTTTTCACCCACTTTCTGGATTGTTAATTTTTGGCTTCAAGTCTTATATTCCACACCTTACTGAAAACACCTTTGCTGAGCTTTTCCACTCCAGACTTCTGCTATTCTAAGCATGACAGATGAAATTGTTTCAAAATAGGTCACTTGCCTTAAGGGTTAGCACTTGTGGATTTTGAAGCCAACCTCTTTCTGGCACAGAGGAGTTATATGATCTCACCAATTAACAAGATCAGCCCTGTTTTAAAACTCTTTATTTCCTATTTACATATCTTGGACATCTTTTATCTGTTCTAGCCTCAAGTGTTATTTACTGTTCCTAGTGTTTTAACTTTATGCTTAGAATCATCTTTATGTAGTATAGTCCTGTCCTACTTCATATTGCTTGGCCAATTGAGGCTTATTCCTGTTATCTTCTCTCTTAGGTCATATTGGTAAACTCTTGTTCTAGTTTAAAGTAATAGGTATAATTAATTGGCATAGGTACATTACTTAATCATATTCTGATTCTGCAATCTTTCAACCTTTGTCGGGTTATGGACCCAATAGAAAAGGGACAAATAGTCATTGGGAAGTGCAGACGTTTACCATAGAAGTAGCCATGGGGGACAGAGGTAGAGATCTTAGGTTAGAACTATCTGCGTACATACAGATGCTGTTCACATTCTGGTCTACTTTTTAACAGATATATTTTTACTTAGGGGTATCGCCTTACATTTGTATTCCTGAATTTTATTCCACCGTTGTTGCTCCTTCTTAATTAGCCATTTCTTTCTGTATGAAGCTCATATATTTCTCATATTTTATCAAATACAATGCATAGGACTGTTGATACCCCTTGCTTTGTCACTTGCAGACTTCATTACATATGCCTTTCTTTTTAGTTACTAATGAAAACACTAATTTTAAGTTAATCCTCTGAATTCTGGCAGTAGTCTTCTGTGCGTCGGTTGGATCCTGGTTTTGCACTTGGCTGCTTCTCTTTAACCAGTTTCTTCCCTGCCTCAATGTTCCCATGTACTTATTTGTTAGCTCATTCTGCCTCCCAGCTCCCATGGTTTATACTGTTCACATTGAAAACTGAGGAAGAGCATTACTCAGGTTTTGGTCCCCATCTTGGCTAACTCCCATTGTAATCCCAGTTTTCTGACTACATACCACTTTTATAATTTTGTTTTGTTTTTCCAGTCCTTAATCTTTGTTTCGGAAGAGTGTTTTTAGTGTCTAACTTGACATTTCTTTACTTTGAAGACCTATGTGGTCTTTCTGGTTTATTACTTTATCGTGTTATTACAGTTTCTCATCTCACGCTAGATTGTTTTTCAAAAGTAGTGATTTATCTTGTGAATTTGGGACCTTTTGTTGCAAGATTCTTCTCTTTATAGGTCACGGATACTTTCACTAATTACAAGGTCAAAAATTTCAGGCCCCTTCTGTACTGAAAGTCTTTCCCTGCTCTCAATCTAGTTGAGTGAAGCCAGTACTTTCCCACACCCTGCCCCCGTTGATGACTACCCAGCTCTAAATTAGCATACTGGTGTTCCAGGACTGTTGAAAATCTGTAGGCTATTCATATTTAAAGATGTGTGGTGTTAATTTGAAAATACTAATTAAGATAATCTTCAGTGTTTACGATTTTCATATGAAAGATCTGTGTCCGTACTCTAGTCAAAATTTTGGGATTTGTGGAAGACTCCAGCTGTCCCTGCAATCTCAACTCTTGTTTTTACTTTTGCAAAAGTGAATTTTGTGTACTATATAAATCTATTCAGGCTGTTAATCTCCTTTTTGCTTTGTACTTTTAAAGTAGAACATTAATCCATGGTTTTTCTTTCCTGCATTGTAATTTCCTTCAGTACCTCTCCTTTCCCTTTCCTTTCTCTGGTGTACTTCACAGCATGCATAGCTTCACATCCTGCATTAGTAGTTTGGATGCACCCATGTTGGCATTGAACTTCCTGATCTTAGCACACAAGGATTACATTTTTGCTGAGTGTTATTTTTTTCCTCTTCATGCAGTTTCCTAGCCTTTTATTTTCCAATGGGATTAGGCAAGGGCTGTCTGAGAATCTTAGAATCCATTGTGCTTCCAAATACTCTCTGTGAGTGGGACAGGGCATGCAGAGTGAGAGAAAGGATCGTGGGGCAAATGTTGGGGCAGAAGGAGGTCAAGAGAGTGAGAGAAGTGGCCTGGCCGAGGACCACTGTCCAAGTTTGGAACTTTGCATCTAGATTAGCCTTGCAGAGAGATGCTCAGTGCTGTGGTGGTCTGTGCTGGCCTTTGCTATTCCCCTCCAACTCAGGAAGCATTTTATGAGTATTGCTGCAATAAATAAAAACTTTGCAGATTAAAGATAAATTAGAAGATCATATTTAGATAACATAGCCAGCATCTCTCAGTTTTTCTGCCTGTAACATTTTCTCTAACCCGTGATATGCTCTTAAAAATCTTTACTATTAGCTCCTGTTGAAACTTGATCCTGTTCTTAAATGTTTTGTCTTCCATCATCTAGAAATAGAGATTTTACTGGTAGAGTCGATAATTTGAAGCTGCAGTAACGTTTCAGAAGTATGTGACATCACTCCAGTATTAGCTTTCTCAGAGGCCGGCAATCCTGACAGCTGAGTTGCTTTTTCTCTGGGTCAGAGTTGTGCAGCACTCATTGGGGGAGCAGCTTCCAAGAGAAAAGGATTGTACCTCACATCTTTATGTGGTTTTTGTTGTTTGTCGAGCTTTTGGTAAAGAATGAATTTCCCTGGAGACTGGTGAGTAATTCTCATACGTTTTAACAACTGTTTCTTCAGATAAAAAGCATTTCTTCCTCATTTAGAAAAACACTTCAGGTTGGTTTTTTGTTTGTTTGTTCGTTTGTTTTTTAAACCCAGAATTCAATAATTCACAATATATGCAAAGTAACACACAACATTTACACCAGTCAAGTTAAGATTTTAAATAGAAACCTAATTTTAGGTAAAAATTGTGTTTGCTGATTTATTACTTACTGTAACTGTGTATAACTTCCAGGATTTTTATTCAGACATGCTTGTCTAATAGATCACTTGTCTAAGAGACTGAATGTAACAGGAATTTGAGCTTTTTTAATTAATTTGCAACACCGAATGGGAAGTATTCTCCAAATAGACACTTGTAAGTTACCCTGTTTTAACATACAGCTCATACGGCAATGTTAATAGGTGACCATCTTTCAAATATTATTTTGGGGGTTGTATATGCCTGTAGAGAGGGAACAAATGGAAAAACATATGCATTTCCAGTCAGCGTATGTATCTATATGTACATGTATGTTTATTCCTATATGGATGTCATATATAGAGCTGCAAAATCTGCCAGCATAAAAATTATTTAGGAAAAAAACACACCTCAGTGCACAAAACTGTATCTGCCTATAGCGTAAGTTAATAACTTGAAATACAGTTTGATTTTCACTTCATGGTAACTGTTTTCTCATCACAGAAGAAATATAAAATGCATGCCTTCTTTTCTTCTCCCTAGCACTTAAAGGTCTAACTATAAAGGTGGCGCAATACTGTGTCATTAAGAAATCTTGGCAGATTCCAATTTTTAAAGCTTGTATATTTTAATATGCTGATAATCTTCCATATTATAGCTATATAATCACAGTACATCTATCTACACAGAGGTGTTTTGCAAGGGAAGCCCAAGGTTTTGCTGTGTCACTTTTGATTAAGTTTGTTTTGGTGTTTTCTTTAAGTAAGGCAAGTCTTGATGGATGAATTCATGCAAAACTATCTTATTCAACTGTTTGAAGATTCTGGGGAGTAGTGAAATTCATCCTGGTAAAAGTTAGATACTGATTTCCAGCAGGAAATCATTTCCAGACTGAATTTACATGGTCTGAACCAGACCTGTAGGTAGCTACATGGATATAATGTATTAGCTTTCAGAAGCCAGTGCTTAGGGTAATTTCATTAATGCATCAACTGACAATTTTTGTGATACAGTAGTGTGGTGCTGATATATTGCTGATACCAAACTGACATCATATTTATGACTATGTGATTTGGCAGATTACTATTAGTATAAAAGTTCCTTTGTAGCTCTGACTTTTCATGTTCTGGGTTGGTTTCCAACACAGAACTAAAACCAATGAGGTGTGGGAAATGCTTTTTAAATTACATTGTCCTGATTACAGCTATTTTCTATGTCAAAATAAAATCCAAATATCCAAAAATCCAAATTTTAATTTTGAATTTAGATAAGTTTTAGCATTTCATTTTGGTGAGATGTTACCTACTTGGCTTTTTTTAAAAGCTTGATAAGTTAAATTTTATTACTGGTTTTGTCACTGTTTTTTAGTGTAATCTGGGCTTAGCCAAAATAGCTTTTTATAGGCAGTTGTATCAGACTGTCTCCAAAGATGTTTAATGTGTGTCATGCTTCTTATATGTGTAAACCCTACTGAATGTACTATTGAATGGAAAATAATAGAGAAGTTATACACAAAAATAAGGTGTTGGTAGCATTTTAGGTTGGGAGTCATACAAGTTGAATGACACAAATAGCTATTTTCCTGTTCTGTTGACTGGAATTTAGGATTGTGCTTAAACTTCTAATTTGCTGTTTTTCTTTATCAAAAGAAAATAGGCAGCTATACTTTAAAATTAATCAGGAGAACTTGCTTAAATGATTTCCAAGAAAAAAAAGAAAGGGAGTGGAATGAGAGAGGGCTTTCTTAAGTATAGGTCTAAAGACACTTACTACTTTGGTTAGTTTTATCCCATGATTGTCACTATGAAACTTTCTGGTTTTGTTAGTTAACTGAATGGACCCATAGGTACTTTGAGTTACTATGGTGATGGCTGGAATTTTCCAGTTACTTTTTCCTACCTGTAAGAGTAGCAGTCTTGCTCATAAGTTTCCCATTCTCTTGCAGGATTAGGTTTTTTAAAGAAGGAAAGAACACAAGTTAAATATGAGCAAGTGTTTTTTAAACTTTAAAATGTATCTTGATTGAAATGTGTGTCTACCTAATATAAGCTAAAAGAGGAATATATTGATATATTTAAAGGTATATGTCACCAAACCAAGTGATTGAAAGAAGCTTCTGGCTTTTCTTCTAAAATGAACTAATTCTATCAGTCTGGGGGAGAGGAGGGGCAGGGACAGGTGTTAAATGTATTTCTTCTTGTATTGCAACTCATATTTTATCTCAATAATATGATCCCTGAAGGGACACAGACAGTGAACATTCTGTGTGATCTGTATTTTCCCTTCTCTGGCTTTAGAAACAAATTTCCTTCATGAAAGGGTGAAAGCTATTATTCTGCCAGAAATTTTCAAAAGCTTCAAGTGTGGTGTTTTTGTGGGATGGAGGGAGAAAGGGGTGAATTTCTGATTTCACCTGAGCAGTGAAATAATTTAGAGCAATGATCATTGAACAGTTTTTTACTTCAAAATACCTTGTGTTTAATGAGGAAAAGTATGAGCATTCATAGCAAGGAATTACCACTTGTTCACACTTGCTTTTGGCAAAGCTGATGAATTTATTGCTTGGCCTTAACATTTTATTTGATTTGCCTCATACATTGGTCTGTTTTCTTCTCCTAGGATGTTCTGTTATTTTGCAAAATACTGAAAGCACTTATTTTCTGAAGACTGTATTCACTTCTATAAAATACATACCACAGGATCAAACTTTTATCTTAGTATTAGGTCATCAAAACTTAATTATTCAGTAATACCAGTCATTGGCTGGGTTAGAACTGTCCAAGTAAAAGAGAAAATAAATTTTATTTGAAGTTGATCTACATATATATTTTTTGGCTTGTGCATTTTCTGCTCCTTTAAAATGCATAAAATAGGTTGTATTGTTTGATTTGGATGGTTTTGCCTCAGTTATCACCAGGAAAAGGGCATTAAGAGGGAGGTTTTTTTGCTGACGTGTCATTGGCAGAGCATTTTCATACTCCCTGCCCAGGGCAGCCAGGGAGCAAGAACAAATTGAATGTTAGCAACCTACAGTCAACAGAGATCTGGAAACCTCCCACTGTAAAACAATAATACAACCAAGCTCCCTAAATCCATGGAAGAGTCATTCAAATTTATTTTTTTTTTTTTTCAATATACAGGGCTTACTTTATGCCTGTTATTCACGTGAAAGGAGAAATGTCTGGTGAAAGTCTTCCCTTCCCACCCCCTGGCAACCATCCACTGTTAAAAATTCCTGACCCTTGCTTTATCGGACTCAAATGGCATAGAAGGAAAATTAATAATATCCAGAAATAGTAGTTAATTCTACCTGGTGAAGACCTTGGTTATGGAGTTGCTGTCTTTAAATTGGTGTTGTTTTGTGATCTCTCAATTGTTATTGAATGATCAGTCCTAAACACGATACAGATTTTCAAAGGCTTTGTCTTCAAATGACTTCTTTTTATTGCAATGCCCACCATTAAGGAGTAACATTATTGTACATACAGCTCTAGACAGTAGCCTGTTTAAGACATTTCATTACTATGTTGATCAGAGCAGGCATAGACAATAAAAGGGTGATAAGGAGTTAGAGCTGGTCTGTGATACCCATTCTGTGACCTACACTATGATTGAATCTTTAGTGGACACCAGGACTCTGGGTTTAAAGCAAGCAAACAAGGGAACGATGCTCTCTTCTGCCAGGAAGAACCAGGAATCTTTTTAGTGCAACATCTAGGTTTGGAGTTTTTTTTCTTAGTAACAAGGATCAAGTATTGTGCTACTATAAACCTGCTGGCCATAAATATATTTCAAAACCCCCACACTTTGTAGCTAGGAGAGGAGGTACATGCATGTAGAGACTGGATGCCCATAAGGAGTGCTAGGAAATTGTGGATACCAGAAGAAAACCATTCTGAAACAATCTAATGTCAGAAGGTACATAACATGTAGAACTGCATTGAGTAGCTGGAGGTATGTAAAACTTCTGCATAGCATCATTACTGTATAGATCTGGAATATCTCTGAAATTGCTGATTCTGAAAATGTTCTATAAGGTGAAAGACACTGTAAAAACATCTCTTTTCTAGAAACGCTCAGTTTTCTAGTATTGAAATGTAGTCTAAAATCTACTTTTCTTTTAGAATGTGTAATCCAGAAAGAAAAAAATGAAGGAAGGAGTTTTCACTTCTAGGTTTTGTATGAAAATTCACTGCCTCGCAAATCTCTTCCTTATGTTCATATTTTCTAGTGGTAAAAGGAGAAATGAGTGATACTCCATATGGTAAACTGCAGTTAATTTATCTTCTTGGATATGATTTTACTAGTCCTTTAAAATTCTTTCTAAAGCCAGATTCAACATAAGAAAAACAAGTTCCTCAAGAAGTTGATAAAAGGTAGTGTTCCCACCCAGTGCGAAGGGTGGTATTAGATTTTCCTTTCTCATTTAAAAATTCCATTGAAATTACTTCGACGTTGAGTGTGATGTCTGCCATCCAGGTGTCACTTTGTCCCTGACCTCTAGCTCTGACACTATTGAAATAAACTGATTTGTCATTTTTACACAAAGTGTTTCTTTATGAGATGAGTCATTACCAGGATGTTTTTTTCATTACCATATAGTTACACTCGTAGCAGTGTCTACTACGGATGAACAGCTCTGACATTAAAAATACAACTTTGCTAGCTTGAGGCTGAGGATGTGGTTACCCCAATGCAATAGTCAACTGTTGTCAAAAAGGTCTGTTCCACCCCCCCTTGCTTGCACCCTGTGCTGTGAGCCCAGCAGAAGATCAGTGCCGTGAGAAACCATTCATTTTCAGTTGCATGAACTGGATCACTGTATGACTGCTTGAGCACTGGTGCCAGCACAAGAGCTAAGAGTGGAGTAGGCTTGTCGTTCTAGAGCTGCTAGCCATTTTCTCAAAGCAGTATTGAGTGTAGCTCCAAGACATGGCTGTAAGCAGAAGATGTGGACCTGCACACAGCATACCCGTATGGGTGACAGCTGTCTCAGTTGTTCATAGAGTCATTTAGGTTGAAAAAGACTCTAGGATCATCAAGTCTAACCTCATTCCCACATCGCCCTGACTGCTAGACCATGTTCGTGTGGGCTGGGCGTATGCGCTTCCAATGCAACAGCCCCATATGTACTTGCCTCACTGTGGCGCAGAAGCCTGTGCTGCTTCTATCCCAGTTGCGGGTTGGGGGCTATATTTTGTGTGCAACATCAAAATACTTCAGTGTTAAAACTGCCCCTGCATTCTATTAATTTCAGTGGTCTGTGGCAGGTATGTGAGTGTCTGTGCTTCACATCAGGAAATTCTAGCTGTTGGGATTAAAACTCAGGAAGTCATCACTGGTGCTGTTAGCACTTTACTACTCAGTATGTGAGAGCAGCCTACCAGAGTTGGCCAAAGGTGGCTTAGGTGTAGACTTTCAGTGACACACCAGAATTCCACCAGCTTGGAGTCTTACAACAGCTTGAAAAAGCCAGCTGTGAAAGTAAACAGCTCCCAGCTTCTGGCTCTCACTGAGGTATGAATTTAATGCAAGAAAATGCTGGAAAGGTCATCGGAGGCATCATGCCTGTTGAGGAGGAGGTATTGCTCTGCAGTTTTTTCTACTGCTGCAGTTAACCTGTTACTGTAATTGAAAGAGACAACCTGGTGTGCTGTTTTCTGAAGGGGTATGTGTTCCTGGGTCAGCAATAGTTTTAAATAAAAATTAAATGATATTTCAGTTGTACTGTGGTATACGGATACAGTTGTGAGGGTCAGGTAAAAGAGACTGAATTATAATCTGTTTTTGCTGTGTGTTTCCTGCATAGCCATCAAATCTCCTGGCAGTTCATTTTGTAAATAAACTGTAGTTGTTCCTTTGCATCTATGAAATAAATGGATAATGCAGAACAATCTGTGTAGGTGTTGAAACTGAAGATGTGAAAATACAAGGGGAGGCAGCCAAGAAATACTTTCATCAAATGGAAATTTCCAAGCTTCTAGAGCCAATGGTTTGAATATATGAGACCAACAGGCATCAAAGTGATTGACAATCTGCATACCAGCACTAGGTGGTGGATGTAAGCCCTTGATCAGATGGGGTGCTAAAATTTAATCTGGTAAATTGAATAATTATATAGCATACTACCTAAATAACCTTATGGTACTTACTTTGGCCAATTCACCTTTTAAAATACCTCTGCATTAAATGTATGTAAGCATATATTTACACACATGTATACACATATAAGTATTTATATGCATTACAATACATTCTAAAAATAAAATCTTTCTTTCAGTGTAGTGCAACCATTTCCTAAAAGAATATTTTAATACTGTATTTGAAGGAGGGTTCATTTTTTTTTTTTTTGCAATTTTTTGCTATGAAACTGACCAATCACCTGTTACCTAACCTTGGACATTTTCCTTTAGACCACTGCCTCTAAACACTTCCACTCTTCCATTTTTTGCCTGGTGACAGAGGGAGGGTGCCATTCTCTAGTTTCCAGCTGTAATTTGGCTCTGCCTATTTCCATGGCATATTTCTCAGCCTTTTTCTTGTTGCATAAAACTGTCATCTTCCCTTGCTTTTTGATCGTGTGCATCAAAGCAAGGATGCATTAAACACCACAGAAGATGGATTCAATGCTGTAAAGGGTTGCTTTTGCTAATTGTTGGCAGGTATTCTTAGCACCAACAATTAGGCAGAGGTGGTCACTTAACTCTGGCAATCAGAGTTGCACTTGCCACAGGAGCCTAAGAGCCATCACCGTATGTCAGATGGTGGGCCCATCTGGCCTGGTGCTCCCTCCCTAGTAAGGGCCTGTGCCGATGTTTAAGATGAAGATATGAGAGGAATTAATTTGGATTGAAAATTGGCTGAAGGACAGAGCTCAGAGGGTTGTGATCAGTGCACAGAGTCTATTTGGAGGCCTGTGACCAGCGGTGTTCCTCAGGGGTCAGTGCTGGGTCCAGTCCTGTTCAATATATTCATCAATGACTTGGATGAAAGGATAGAGTGTACCATCAACAAGTTTGCTGATGACACAAAACTGGGAGGAGTGGCTGACACACCAGAAGGCTGTGCTGCCATCCAGCAAGATCTGGACAGGCTGGAGAGCTGGGCAGAGAAGAACCTTATGAAGTTTACCAAGGGCAAGTGTAGGGTTATGCACCTAGGGAGGCATAACCCCCAGCAGCAGTACAGGTTAGGAGCTGACCTGCTAGAGAGTAGCTCTGAGGAAAAAGAGCTGGGAGTCCTGGCAGACAACAGGCTGACCATGAGCAAGCAGTGTGCCCTTGTGGCCAAGAAGCCCAATGGCATAC
>VZZY01021017.1:0-14756 GCA_013400335.1 Eurystomus gularis
ATTAAAAAATTAAAAAAATTAAAAAATCAGTCCTGAAATAAAAGTAGTAAGAGGTATTTGAAGTCTGCTGAAAATTTGCCGTCAACATCTATGCAGCTCAATGCTTACAAATTCACATTGAGATGTTTTTTCAGAGAGAATTATAGAGATAATACACTTTTCTTCATGCTTATATTCTTGATAAGGGTTTTCAACTGAAGTTACAATCAAATCCAATAGACTAGCTAGCTTTAAAGGGCACTTATTTTATACATTTTCAGAACTATGAATTCTGACTGAACACCAGATGCTAAATCTGTAAAAACGCCTCTTTAATGATTGCCAGTTGAACAGGAGATCTGTTCAAAGTGGTTTGAATCTCTCATCTGCAGAGTGACTGCTCATTCTATTTGTTACCAGCATTGTATTACTCACATTTACAGCAGTCTTCTATTTACTAAAATTCTAGCAGTATTATATTGCTAGCTCCTGAACTCTATTAGAATTAACACCCATTTGTGCTATTAAACTTTTAAGGACAGAAATATTATCTTGCCTTAAAGTCAGTGAAAATTAAATAATACACAAACAAACATGTTATTTGAATACTTAAATAGCAGTTTAATATTTTCTTGCTGATGTGGAGAACTAGAAGAACTTTTGGTATATTCAGGGAACCCTGAAGAGGACAAGATCTAATCATCTTATTAATGCTGTGGCACCAACTGAGAGCAACTGAAAAGCCTGGCAGGACGGAGAAGTGGAAATCTAGTTTTTCCCAGACCTGAGACACACAAACTTTCCCATTCTACACAAAGGTGGTAGGCAGCCCGACAACCAGACGCAAGGTAGTCTCACCAGATTTCTGAGGTAAATCCATTACTCAGTCTCATCACTAAAATCATACCATATGACCATCAGTGCATAACCCAAACTACAATGTCAGCAACAGGCAGGAAATATCATGGGCAGGCAGTATCAGAAGATTCCTTTTTTTACTACATCATCTGCACAGAGATATTACAACTGAAGTAACCACTTGCGTGTACTTCAAAAATAATTTCTGAAAGACGCCAACTGCAGATAAAGCGAACAAAGAGCAAGTTCTCCTGTCTCTTACATCTATTGTCTATAATTGTAAGAAAAACTCATCTAGAAATTAAAAAATTCTTTTAAAATAATCAGGTTTCAAAATACTTATATGAAGACAGTTTTATCACACATTTTACAGATAGGAAAACAAGGATATTATCTAACAACAGACTGTACAAGATGTATGCAATCACTCTTGAACATTCACCCTAAATGGTCTTTTCTAAGGCCATACAGTAAGTGAAACCTAAGAATGAAGAGAAGCAGGAAGTACATCTGTTCACAATAACCACATCCCAAAAAAATTAATATTACTCCCCCAAATTTGTAAAGCAATCCTGGGAAGCATCAAACAAACAAATAATTTTGGTTTAAAAATATGTTTACTAGAAGGAAAGGGTAAAAATAAGTTTTAGAAATGCTCAAGAATCCAAATTATCTCCCTTTTTTTTTTCACTGTTAGAAAACCGAAGAAGTGCTCTTCATTTCTTCTAATTGGCAGTGTCCACCAAAATAGCTAGTAACCAATATTGTAAAATTAGTATCAACTAAAATTCCAAAATTTGTGGTGGGAAGGCATATACAGCATATTACTGTGGAAATTAATTTGGAACTTGTGATCTCTGAACAAACATTCGGCAAGTCATTTCTAAATTATTTCCATCTACACTGGAAGACTATTTCATAAGCTATCATTAGCTATTTTTCTACATTTAAGTGACAATGCCACAGTCCTCCATTTCTGAAACTCAAACAACTCACTTCAAAGAGACATAAGAGGAAAAAAAGCAATGTATTTTCTACAGATGAATTCGCCAGAGGCACAGTGGGAAGTTGGCTTCATCCCCTCACAAGACTAGGTGCAACGTCATTACTTGTGGCTTACACAAAGAACCATGATATTCTGAGACAGGAAGGACGTGAAATTTTTTGTCCATGTACTACAAAACATTATCTGCGTATTAAGAGTTCAACATCAGAAATGGAAACAATGGGCTTAATCTTACCTTGAAAACAGTCCATTTCTTCAAAGTTCATAATGAGAAAATGAGGATATTTGCTTTTAGAGTTTCTATAACTTGTGAAAGTCTTTATACTCATCTTTTTAAGTAAAATTTTTAAAAATAAAGATACAGTAACAGAAAAAAAATCCCTGAAAATACCTTCCAGTGCTTTAGTAGTAATTCGTCTACAGCGGATTAACTGAAATACTTCCTATGTATTTAACAACTTTTAATTCAGTTTATTTCAGCATTCTCTGTTCCCTAAATGCAGATTGCTGGGTGGTGTAAAAGAGAGTCAATTATCTAAATAGCAGCACCCAAATAAAAAGGATTGTTATTAACATACAGTGAACAGCTGTGCCATTTGATTAATTGAGTTTGCTTCTAGCAGTGCTTCTCTCCAAACATTTTCTACATTGGAGAAGGCTTTTCTCTTTACATGACCGTCTTCCATGAAAATCAAATCTATTCTAGGCCTGAAGGCCAAAGGGGAAATTAGCTATATTTTTCTAAGGCAAGAATAAAGTTTGTATTAGATTGCGTTAATCATAATTTATTCACTAACAACAATTAAAGTAGTACTATAATTGAAGGAATTAGTGCAGGAAGTGATCATTAGGTTGTGATAAGGACTAAAAATGTTGATGGATGCCTTTTTACTTATTATTATCACAACATCAAAAATACTGCTTTATTTACCTCACTCAATTTAGAGCAATTGAAAAATATTAGATCAATGACTGGAGAGTGTAAAGACTGTCGTACTTCATTGAAATGTTGTAAACTTGAATTAGACGAGACTGTATGAAAAAGCAAATATTGAGAATTAAGTTTTTCAGGAATATCACATACCAGTATATCCTCTATTTTCAGAAGTGATTGATGCTAATCTGAAATTAATAAAATACAAATTGTCCCATCAATAAAAAGTGGAAACTTAAATCAATATAAAAGAAGCTATCAGGGCTTTAATTTCCTATGCTCACTGATATGCTTGACTCCTAAAAGTTTCATGATGGATGTCTTACTAATGAGATCTAGCTTACACTGCTGCAATTGCACCTCAAATCCAGACATTATATAAGAAATCACATAAACAGATTTCAAAATGCACTGGAGTCCTAGATCCAATTAACTGCCAGATGTTCTGAGTCATAATCACTCTCCTCATTTAAAATCCACAACCAGTATCAAAACTTATTAAAGATTAGTTTCAATCCTATTTGATAAACTGCTTGAAGACTGGCTTTTCCCGGTTTACACACAAAACTATCTGGAATCAAATGGAATATGTCAGATTTTCTCATCAAATAGGGGCGAGATTTTTCAAGTCTTTCAGCTACGGGTACTGACCTGAACTCTGAAACTGAGATGTAGAAACCTCTCTGTTCTACACCCAAATCTCTATGACATCCAGTCAATGTTTTCTCTTTGGTGCCAAACTGACTTGATTCATCAGCAGAGTGAATTCTGAAGAAAGGTTTGTTAACTTTATTTAAAGCTACAATTTCAGCACAGAATATAATGATTTACCTGTGTGATTCTGTTAATAAGAGCAATTTGTTCACACTCACTGTGCAATCAACACATACACATAATGATGTGCTAGGCAATGCTTCTCTAATTTGCAGGAAAAAAAACAAACCTGCAAGATTGTGATAAAAAATTAAAATAAAAAGTCGTCATATTCATTTGGACTTCAGCTGTCACAACATATCCTAAATTTGGGACTTATTCATATGGAAGTTTTCTATTTCCTTTGAACCAGACTGTGTTTTTTCAAGTTATGGGAATTATTTTCCGACGAGGAAAGCCCTTGTTGCTGGATTTTTTTTTAGCAAAATTTGGTATTACACTTTAAAAAATATCCTTAAGTTATATAACTACAAATATAAAAAATATAACCTGTTATATGTTATCTCCCTCTGGTATTTATAGTAAGCATATCTGTGAATAAGAGGACAGAATTTCAATGTAATAGATATCTCACTTATTAGTAAAATCCATAAACTATAGAGGAATTGTTGTACACCTGTTCTAATGGACACTTTTGACAATTTTTTTCATTGATAGAGAAAAGATTTCATCGTTCCATTAGTATTCACGAGATTTGCCCACACAACTCTGCCATGTGAGACTGAAGGATTTTACCCTTGAAAAAAGATATGGTAAAGGTTAATATCATCCATATGTAGGATTTTACTGTAATGCCCTTAGAAAAACACACTGTGGAGGTCAAACCAACCAACCAGGAACTACAAAAATAATACCTCGATTTTCACCTTCTACCTATTTTCTTCCTTGCAAAAATTTGCCATTCAGGTACTAGGGAAAAAAAAAGAAAAAAAAACCAAAACAACACAGTTTTAAGGAAGCATGTCAAACTTCAAATCTCCTAAACTATAATACTGTGGAGGAAGACAAACACAGTACAGCAATCCAGAGGACACAGATGCTCTTTTTTTCCAATGGAACCCTCATGATTTTCATAATGAAGATGCATTTTTTCATTTTTGTCACATTTTTCCATTTATTGCATTGTAACTGTATGAAACATTAAACTTCTAGGACCAGTTCATAGCATTCTTTTCCCTTTATTGACATTTACATTTTTCCAAAGACCTGAACATGTACAAAATGCTTATGGAACCAAATAAGCTGTGATTACACTTATTATTGAAATAATTCAGATATAACTGAAAATGTTAATTATGGTTTTAGAAGTGTGCTATGAAGTTATCCCTTTCTTAGGCTGGTATTTGATTTTTGACACCTAGCAGAGGAAAAGAAAAGATCTTTACAGAATGACCTTTCTCTTTTAAGTGATCTGCAAAGCCTGAACCTGAAAATATTCAGGACGCAGTATGAGGTTCACCTTTTAATTCAGATGTTTAATTACTCATTATATTATTACTCAACTTTCAGAATTGCAGACTTGAAATAGAATCCTAAAAGTTTTAAATCAAGCTATAGCTCTTTGACTGATTTATGTATTATTGCACCACTAATTAAAGGCCCAGGAGTTAACATTTCACTGACAATTGGATATGGGAATGAGAATAAAATTTCAGCCCTTGAACCATGAGGCATTGTACATGCAGTGCTGGCAGGGAAACATGGGTAGATAGGATGGGAGGAGTCAGAAGGAACAAATGCCAAGTAGGTGGATATGTTTTATTTTCTTGACCCCCAACTGAACTTCATTCTTTGGTATTTACATAGCAGAGTCATTTGGGCTAAGCAAGAGAAACTTTTGCCAAGGGCAAAACAAATTTGAAAGTTCAGAATACAAAAGGAAAACTAAAACTTTTCTGTATTCCTAGTCGTATTTGTTAAAACACAGAGGGACAACAAAGGAGAAAAGAAAATGTGTCTGCTGATGAGGCATAAAAGGGCATAATGTTTTCTACATGACACTGGTAGCATCAGCATTTACAGCAAGTTTTCTGTCCAACTCACCCTCCTGCAAATAGTGGTATATCAAAAGTAATTCTTTATCTACAGGCGTTTCAGGAGAAACATAAACTAATTTTTTTTTAAGTGTAAAACTTAACTAGTACTAGCCATTTAGAACAGTTAACTTTAGTTAATTCAGAAAGAAAAATAGCACATCCCTTGCCACTAGTTAATTCACTTATTTGAGCATGGAATGAAATAAGAAGTTGCAAAGGAGCAGCATTACTACATGACAGAGTATTTTTTACTGAAATGTGTATTTCTTAAGGCGCTTAGTGCATTTCAGATTGTATTTTGAAATTAAGTTAAGATATTCAGTGCCTGGGAAAATTTGTATTTACAAATAAAACCACAGTAAAAGTAATAATGTCTATGTTTGAAATAACAATATATATAGCAACAATATATCTGATAATGACAATGTATAGCTATTTCCAACATGGGATCTCATAGTAATGGACAACAAGTTGTTGATACTTGCTGAGTGCACACTGTTATCAAGCTCTGAAGCAATGAAACAAGAGTGTTCCTGACTTGACAGAAGGAAAAACTGTTTCAGCATGACAGTGGTCAAGCATTGGATCAGGTTGCTAAAGCCCTAAGCAACCTAATCTGATCTCCAGCTGATGCTGCTCGGAGCACAAAGCAGGTCTCTTTGACTAGAGCCCTTCTCAGATTCCTTCCTACCGAAAATATCTCATGATTTTATGTGTAATGTGATAAAGATAGGTATCCTGGAAAAAGAAATATATGGTAAATTCTTGCATTTGGCAAATAAAAGTGATATCTAAAGATGAAAACAGAAATGGGAAAACCAGAAGGAATGAAATATAGACAATTTTCAAGTAGAAAAACCCCAAGACTGAAGTATGTAGGAATTATTAGATGACACAAACTTAAACCTTTTACGGATCTGTAGAGAACTCAGTATATTTTAGAAATCTGACATTTATAAAATGATAAATGCTGGAGTCAGTCTAAACTATTCCTGGTAGGGGATTACATAAAGAAATTACAGGGTTTTTTTTTAAGAAAACAACAAAAAAACACAAGCAAAAACCAACCTACATCTACTGTGTATGTATCTATTTCTACAGAAGAACTGAAAAAGAGTTACATTGACAATATTCCACAAGGCTGCAAAAATGAATGAATAAGTTCCTTTCTATTATTGAAATGATATAATGTTAGCCATTTCTAATATCACTCAGCAGCTTTATGAAACAAAATGCAGGACAGAAATTTCCCTATTGACGGCAATTTGTGTTCCTTCCTTTTGGGACTGTCACAAGAACAAGAGAAATTCAGATGCATCTCAAAAGCCATTTAGGAGAAAATTATCAAGTCCTTTTGGAAATGTAAACTCTATTTGAAATGCAATGTAATCTATTAGAAATGCATCTCTTATGATGAAAAAGTAAGGGGAACATACAGGTTGTGACATGAAGAGATGCTTTCATACCCCTCTGAGCATGTAAGCTGTTTCTACTGCAACTAGTTCCATTACCTCAATACATATGGATTACTAACAAACGAATTGTGCTGTGCAAAAATAGATCCTACATAGTTTAAGAACTGCATTTCGATAATGATATATCAAGTGGGATGAACAGATCCCATTATAAAATAGCTGCCTATCTAATTAGCTGTGTCTGAACATTTGGTGTACTTATACTTTAGTTAATGTATACACTGTAAAATCAAAATTGCCTTTGTTTTAAATGCCACATAGATTAGAACGTTCCTTGCTTATGTGTGGATCAGAGCGATATTTAGTACATAAGATCCTTTGAAGCAAATATCAAGATTAGCACTATTTCTTCCTTACTTACTAACCTAATGCAAGAAAATACCCAACATAATTCAGCACACTGGAAAGAATCAATGTAAGAGTTAGAGGCAAATAAGGTTGTCTACTTAGAACTAACATCATTATAGCCCTCTAGGATTAAAGTTGGTGTCCTGCATCTCTGTGAAATTTAATTTTCCTTTACTACTAACACAATTTCTAAAATATTTTCAGTGCAATTTGCACTGTACAAACTCCATGCACAATGAGTGACAATTATTACATCTAAATTTTACATCTAAAATTATAAATTGTACATCTAAATTTTAAAAGAACCAGAGTTTCTTTGGGGTAATTACCAGACTTGTTCAAACTTTCATTCTTTCAAGACTTTCCTTCTGGATTCTTTTTAATATTAGCATTATTTTTGCTACAATAATTCTTCTTTGGCATTTTAATAAAAGGCTTAAAGCTGGTGCTTGAGTAGTTTTGTGTTCCATGTAGAATATCCTGCAATTCTTTAAAAGAATTTTACAGTTTAGGAGAGTGATGGTATATATGTCAATGGTTCATAAAAGAATGCTTTTAAGCAAAATTAGAAGCCCACAGAACAAAAGTAAGAGCATCCTCAAGTGAAATGAAAAAGCAATAAATTAAAACCTTTTTACAAGTCATTCTTTTCATATTTTATTTCTTATTCAGTAAATCAGCTGTCCATGGATTTTCACCTGTAAAATACTGCTGCAGGAAATTGCTCAATATGAATTATAGAGAGAACAGTTTAGTTAATTAAAAGTTTGACTAAGTAACAAGTTACTTAGACAACTAAATCCCAATTTCAAAATAATTTATCCACTTAGGCTGTCTCATGAAAAATTAACAGGTTAAGACTCATGGAGATTTCAAATCACTTTTGCAGATATGGTTTAGTTGGTTTTAAATGTGTTTTATCAAAACTCATTTGATCTTTTAAATTAAATAACACTGTATCCAAAAGATTATTAAGATTATCTCACCTTATTCTGAACTGTTTCATGGCTATTGTCAAAGACAAAATAATGGCAGGAGACAACCGAATGACAGAGTGTAATTAATGCTGGTGTAGCCAGAATCTTGTTAAACAACAAGAGTACAGTCCTCTATTTCTTGAATTCTCTGTATCATAGAAAGTCTGAAAAACTGTTTTTCTCCATTACCAATAGTCACTTGTATTAATGCAATGGTTATACAAACCTTGCTTATTAGAGAAATGGAAAAGTGTAAACAACCCTTTGCATTCAGATTTAAACGCATGATATGATGAAAAAATAAATATTTTATTCTACTTCTTCTCTGGCAGAAATTTCATATAGCAAACTTTTGTATAGATTTTATGCTTAGTAGCATATGGACAGTGCATTTTTAGAAGAAAAAACTTTTTATAATTATAGACAGCAACTTAAACTGTTCAGTAAACCCGAAAAATCAGTGAACAACAATGGTCAAAGTTCAGCTCAGAATGAATCTATCATTGGGGGTTTGATCAGTCAATCAACCTGTACCTGCTCTACTGCTGCACTATAAGAAAGAAAATCTAAAAGTACTCTAGAAATACAGATAATTATTTGCATTTTTGATATTTATCTAAAAATTTATGACCAAATCTCGGTAAATAGAAAAGTAATTACCTTTGCAATTTTTGAGGAAAGTGAAATATAAGTTCTCACAGAAACATCTATCTAATCTTTAATTAATATTTTAGTTTCAAATACCTATCCTATAAAATAGAAAAGTGACCCATAAGAAAGACATCTTTTCCCAAACACTTGTCTCTTTTTTTTACCTCAATCAGATGATTAGATAAGAAATATTACCTCTCCTTAAAAATACTGCCTCATTTATTTTTTAAAGCTCTAGCCTGCCTGCTATTTAGAGCTTCCATACGCTTCAGGAGATGTCATTAAATGCTCATTTTACTTCTGTTTTGGTTATAGCAATGTTTGACACATTATGCTAAGGATAAACACTTTTTTCCCCCCCCAGACACTACTTACTGTTGCCACAGGAAGAGAAGGAGATCACAGCTGGAGGAGCTTGGGAAAGAAGAGGTCTAGTGAGGCTGGCTACCTGGCAGAGCAGGTGCAAGCCAGGATGACTAGGGTGGCTAAGAGCACGACACAAAACCATTACAATGCGATAAGAATATAAGCATGTCCATATATAATGAGTTTTTAGAACCATGATGCTACTGTGGAACCAAACTACTGCCATCCTTTCCGTAAGCGGACTTTTTGTTGCTGTTGTTACGATCTACACGAGCTTCCCTGTGGACAGATTTGTTTTGCCTGGTAAATTCTGTGAATTCCAGGATTTCCACTTGCATCTTCTACAGAGTGAGCCCCAGTGTGACAGGAATGTCACAGGATTCCATGTGCCCTCCACTAGCCCTTTACCTTGTCGCTGTTCTATCAACTTTTAGCAAGTTTTTCACTAGTTTTGCTTGTATACTAAGTGAGAATATGTATTCCAGTTCATTTTTATACAAAATACAACACTCTCAAATTTAAAAAAAAAAAAANAAAAAAAAAAAAAAAAAAAAAAAAAAAAAAAAAAAAAAAAAAAAGTAGTAATTGGCTTACTTCCCTTGATTTAACTGAAAACTGCAGAACAGCGCTTGGAGCCAGCATTTTCCTTCAGGAAGATATCCACTGCTTAGAATGAAATGCTGTGCAAGCTTTCTCCAGTGGTTCTTCACACTTCTTGAAAGCTTCACTGTTCTATTTCTCACTCAAATTATTTCTTAGTTTGTTATTTTTCTGGCAATGTGTGGTGTTTCAGTTAGATTGTGGAATTATTCTGAAATAAAAAAGGTCCCAAAGAGGAAGGCTTGCTATTTCAGGCTTACTATGGAGCAGGAGCAGAGGCAGAGAGCAAATATTACTTGAAAAATGTAAGTGCTTATATTTGTGTATGTGTATTTGTAAAACAGACATGAAGCCAAGGAAATTGTCATCTATACAGGACTGATTGAAATTAATTGCTTTTCTAAAAGTAACTTCTAAAGAATTTTCATTATGACCTTACTGACTAAGTGTAGGGATTTTCTGAAACATTAATAGGAAGGGTACTTGAAATTTGAATTACATTATTACAAAGACACAAGGAAAAACAGAAGCCAGAAAAATAGGATAGAAAGACAAAAAAGACATAAAATTAAGGCAGAGGAAATAGCAAAACGCAATCTATAAAAATATGCCATGTATGTGTTTAATTCCTCTATAGTAAGGAAGACTTTTTTTTGTATGACAGTGAAATCTAGCAAAAATTTTGTTATGCAAAAACCAATGAACTGTTGAGTCATTCCATATCTGGGCAATGGTCTCATGAAAAAGAGTCTCTCTGCTTGGTCTCTCTGGTTTTTTACTTGTCTGCAACAACCTGGGTTCTACCACTGTAGAACAGCATAACTTTCTCTGCAAAACCAGAATTTACTGTTTACAGACGACCTTGGGGCTGTGGTGTGAACATGCTTACAAACCAAAGCCAACCTCAGAGAGGTTTGAATGCACCTGAAGTTTAAATACAGATGAGCAAATATCCATAAAATTCCCTTGGAATTTGTAGTGTTCTTATAAATGTAAAACAAGTATAAAGAAAAAAAAAAAAAGTAGTTTAAAAGCAGGAAACACTTCTCATTTTGTAACCTTAAAAACATGAAGAATTCAATCATACCCAAACAGAACAGAAAAACAATCACAGTAAATCCAAACTAATATCAAACAATACAAGATAAAATAAAAAAACCCCTCACAATCTCTCTCAAAACCGTAACTCACTCCACTATTTACAACATTCTCTATGCCAAGGCCACAAATACAGTAAAGATTCACATTCCATCCCTTGACTGTCTCCTCAGTATCTCACTGTTTGTGAGAAAACAAACATCTACAATAGCTGGATCTTTGCTTAAAAGCCCTTTGATTTTCTGTGACCTAAGCTTGAGTTAAAGAAGGTCTGCAAGGAATCATCAAAACAAGTTTCTGTGAAAACGGGCATAAATTGAAATGAACTCTCTTGTTTCAGGAGTGTCCTAGATACAATAAAAGCATTTCTGCTACAATTGCATTACACAGGGACACATATAATATCTCAGACATATCTAACCAGTTCGTCTTTATTTGTAACAGATGAAAGGCATTGGCATAAAAGCTCAATTTCTGCCACAGTTTTGTCTTTTAAAACATCCTGGAACTACAGGAGAGCACAGCAGAAAGTCATAGTCTCAGTGCCTCTAGATCACCATTGAGAATTCTACACTCTGCATTACTTTTTATTATAGTCACTGATACTAGTAGAACTAAAACATGCTGATTAAACTACATCATTACAAACAAGGTATATTCTTGTTTGCCAAATTAGGCTCCAAGCACAGAAGTTTAAAAATACAGTTAGAAATAACTGAATATCCGAATGTACTACTAAAGTGATATGATTAATTAATATTACTTTTACAAAGTTATTTATTTAAATGTATTTATTTAAAATATTTAACCAGGAAATTATCATCAAGATTAAAAGAATTACACTTAGCCTACAGCAAAAACATGCTAACATTTCCAGTATCTAAAGGCTAATAATTTACATTAGGGATAAAATTAAGCACAGTGGATATTAGCAAGCAAGGAGCAACGTGGATGTCACTGAAAATGAAGCATTTATTGTGGATGTTAGGAGAACTTCCTCACGTTAAGAAAACAAGGCAAAGAGTGTAATTCATATGAGGGAGCAAAGGCACCATCAGGGAATGTTTCCAAAGCAATAGTTCAAGGCATGAAGATACAGTGCAAAGCCTTCTGGCAAGTGCCAACAGGCACTGATGAGGAAGGCGACAGAGAACATGGTATTTTAACTAGGTATCTTGAACTTAATTAAAACTCCTATCTCAAAAAAGATAATTTCATCAATGAAGCCTTTTTCCTCGTGGCATGTCCCCTCTGTGACACCCTTCTGGCTAACCTCAGCGTGCAAAGAAACACAGCAAGTCCTCGGAAAGCCAACAGAAAAATTGGCAAGAGCTGGCAAGCCCTTCTAAACGGGAAGAAATGTTCAACCTGGTGTTTGCCTCAGTGCTCTGAGGATTAAAAGTGCGAGTTTTCTGGCTCCTTTTCTGCAGTCTGGAGAAAGATTTTATATTCACAGTGTTTTAAATGAATGTACAGCACGGTTGTTATGTCCCTGAATAACACAGCTTTTTGTTGTAATGCTTTGCTTACTTATCAGGTTTGAGTAGATGAGAAAAAATTTAGTATAGGTATTTGTATATCAAGAGAAAAAAAAAAATCAATATCCTTTTGCTAAGGCCCAAAATTGCTTCTTTTCAGACAAACCTTGCTTGCAAATGGCTGTACCTGGCCTCACACACACATCCCGTACTGCCCAGGAATGCCCTCTCAGCTTTTTCATACATTGTTCGAGAATACTGTCACTGCTTACTCTGTAAATGACATTTTTTCCTTTCAAATCACTATTAGGCCATTAAGAATGGGTATGTAGAGTACATACTGTGCTATTAGACAGAACATGACTTAAATAAAAACTTGTATAGGCTCTCAACAATATTGCAATATTCACCTCCATTTTTGAGCTAATATCCTGTGGAATGATAATATTCTGCATCTCCCATTATATAGAACAGACTATATCCTCTGGAAGTATAAATGAGCATGCTGACACTGAATGCTGTTTTACATCTGGAATATCATTCCGTTACAATTCCTTCACACTAAAATGAAAGCAGTATCTTCATACTATTCATATTTTGATTTTTTTTTTTTTCAGACTGGGAACTTGATGCAATGAGGAGAGCAAAACTCGTACACAGTGGAAGAGAAAATGGAATGCATTTAATGTGTGTTAGCAAATGCAAGAATGTGATTCGTAGATAATGGTAATGAAGGACTCTGAAGGCCCGTGAGCAAGATATTACCATACAAGGTCCACCAATAAATTTGGACACATATAAGCAAAGCTTGAAACTCTTGCTGTTCATTTGGCTGCAGTTGCTTAGAACTGCAAATATATCTAACAGAGGGCAAATTCAGAGCTCTTGCTGAAGTCTGTAGGAGCCTTAGAGTAGCTTAGAAGCAAAGGATCAGTTACACTCCATGTCATATACTTCATATTAGTAAAAGTAAGATTCACAGTGTACTGTTCTACTTTTTTCATGGCTGGCATACACAGAACAATGCACCTTCTCACAGATAGCCCATGTGGAATTCACAGACTAAGAAAGATGGAAACTGGACTCTTTTTCTATTGCTTTTCTTTAACAAATTGTTTCAAAATAAGATAATAGATTTTACTTATCTCTCTGTTGAGAAGATCTTGTCTTCATTAAAGTTAAACTATGTAACTGCTATTTGGCACAGTTTTTCATAACCTGAATAATGACCCAACTCATTTCACTGCTATCACCCTAGGGCATGATGAACACAACACTTTTTTTTTAACACAGCAGACAAATTCCGATTTAAACATAGATATAAATTATTAAGTAGCACATGGATAGCATCTAATTTTCTGAGAATGATTTCAAGTGATACATATCACTTATTTTAGCAGTTTTTTGGGGGGAAGGTTGGGGGCCTGCCAATTCTGTTTCCCCTGCCTGTGTTCATTTAATCATAACACAATACTGCATTCTCATAGCTTGAAAATTCCGTATTTCAGCTCCTACAACAGGTAACATTAATTATGAAAAGAACGACTTTGGCATCTGTATTTAAGGCATCTCTAAGCATAAAACTTAATTGTCCTATATGGGGGTACCTGAGATTTATTTATAAAAGCAGTACAATTTACATACATCATTCTGGACATATTTCAGTCTGGCTTTAAGAAAATTTTACCTATTTCAATTGCATAAATTCTGCTTTGTCTCACAATGTCACCCAGAAGAATTGAGAGTAGTAAGAAATGGAGTAGGGAGCTCCTGAGAACAAATTGGATTTCTAATTTAAAACTGGAATCAAAACCATTATTCAGTGCTGTATTATTTTATTCTTTTGGAGAAGGGCAAAACCTTTCAGCTTGTAAGTTATATATAGTTTTCTATCTCCCCTCCCTACTGACAAATAGATGAGTTGAGACAATTTCTCTCTATTAAAGGTCTTGTACTTGACACTGTAATGTAGCCACTGTTGAAATTACCTTTTAGGGGGCTCTTTTTAATCAAGGTAACGGAAGGATTTGCATTTGTCATTTCAGGTGAACATACTTCTTCTTTACTCCCTTCCTATATCCCACGTAACTCTATCTGATTCCAGCTCAGTCGAAAAAAAAAAATACTGTCATGGATTTTTTTCTGTTAGTAAACTGAACTAAAAATTTGTGCGAAATTTTTACAAGAGCTTTGTAGGTAGAAATAATAACTAAACCTGGTCTGCTGGTGACAGATG
>VZZY01021018.1:0-16565 GCA_013400335.1 Eurystomus gularis
CCCTGCGGGGGCAGTTGGCCGGGCCTGTTGCGGCCCTGCGGCGCCACAAGCCGAGTGCGAAGCTTAACGGCGGTGGAACGGTCGCGTTCTAATCGCCGAGCTCCTTCGCCTTCGGGCTGCAAAACCTCTTTCGCTAGTTTAGTGCTAACAAGAGCCCCTTAGCGCGGTTTTGTCCACAGATGATTCTGTGCTTTTAAGTCGAGATAAAAATAAGGATTTCTGGTCCTACAGATGGGAGATCAGCCCCGTAGGCCAGAAGAGGTGTGGGAGGCAACATGGACTCGCTCAGCCTTGTGCTTTCTGTCGCTCGTAGGAAACGCTGTCTCCCAAGACGCGGATGCTGCTGGAAGGCGAAGTCTGGCGGTGGGAAACGCCGACGGTCTCCCTGCCGTGCAGACCTGGCACCGCTGTGGGGGTCAGTCCCCCGGCTGCACACCGTCGACCTGGAAAACACCCTAATGTGGGTCAGCGTTAGCTTTATGAAATAGAAGGCTATTTTTAGCTTCAGTTAGTCTGATGCTGTTCCAGTTAAATATAACTAGTTAAGCCTTACTTCTGCATGTTGTTTTATTGTTACTATACAGATTACGGGAGTCTGCAGAAGTTGTTTTTCAACTAAAGAAATAAACAGCTCAATTCTGAATTTTAGCAGTTTGTTTTGCTTTGTACAAAGGCATGGCCGGCCTGTGGTTTTTTGCAAGTTTTCTATTTTTGTATCACCTGCAGAAACCATGGTTTGTACAGAGGAGATTTTTGTGCTAACTGACACGACAGATGTATCACTAAGAATGCATCTGTATTACCTTTTACTCTGCCTGGCTTCAGGTGGGCATAAACGTTTCTGACCAGGAGCCATGTCTCTGCTGTGATACCCAGCTTTTCTGGGCTATAAATACATCTGGGCTGTATTTATTTATATTTGTGTTTTGTAGTTGCTGACAGACTCAGGGCACATGTCCGGTGAACTTGCAGCTGTTTCTACTTCTCCATATAAAATTTCTTGAAAATGTGCTAAGAATCCTATAAAATGAGAAGATTCCAAGGTTGATGGCTTCTGGGAATATTATTTATTTGTTGGTGGTTACAATGCCAGGAAGACTTTTTTTGGGGGGGGGAGGGGGGGGGGAGAAAATGTCAACACAGCTTCTCTCTTGTCAATAAAGCTTGAGGAATTTGCTCTGGATAGAGTTCTGAGACAGATTAAAACGCTCTTTACCTGCTTTAATCCATGCTGTTTGTTTGGTTTCTTTTTTGCCAACAATGCAGTCTTTTGTTTATGCTTTTATTGCACATTAAACTGATCAAGACTTCAGGACCAAATTACTTTATGCTGCAACATCCTTTCAGTACTGTAGCACAGTAGTTTACACTAGAAATAAGAGTCACTGGCAGTTTCTTTGAAATCACGTACCTTAAGAAGAAAGGATTTAGGTCAGAAAGCTTTTAGTCTAAAAAGACATAGGTTTTGGTGTTGTTGTTTGGTTTCTTTTGGTTTTGTTTTGTTTTTTTTGAGGAAAGCATGCCTGTGTCATTTTAACTATTTAATATTCACTTTTATTATGATAGTCCCTATCTGGACCCCCTAGTTATGACTGATTTTGTCATTAGCAGTTAAGATACATTTCTTGTGTTTTGGAGTCTGAGATGACAAGAGATACTTGGGAGTGTTGGAGAGAAGATACTTACAGGAGAGATAGACAAGTGAATAGTTACAAAGTGCCAACTGGTGAACTGATGAGACAAAGTGGGTTGAGGAGGCAGAAAGTGACAGAACGAAACAAGACTCCTGAAAAACTTTAAATATATGAGAAAAAGAAGTGGTTGTAAGGAGAAATCTGTGGGGCAAATTTGGAAGAGACTGATATTATCAGTGTGAGAAGCAAAGAGGTGATCATCAGCATTGTTGCGGTATTAGGAAGATTAATACAGTTTTTATGGTAAGAGGCTATAATAGGACAAAGTTTAAAGATGTTTTTGAAGCAGTGCGAGTCAAAAATAAATTTTGGCCATAGCTTGAATGTCCAGTTCTTACCTGGTTGACTATTATCAATATTCTTTGAAAGTTAATAGGAAGTTTTGCATAAAGCCACTCAATTTAAAGAATACTGAAGTTTAAAAAATCAAAATGGTAAGTTATACCTTATGATTACTTTGTTTTATAAAACCTGCTGTTTTGTAATCTTTGATAATTTGATGTTGCCTTATTCTCTTAAGTATGATAGTGAAAAAATTCCCTATTCACTTTCTTTATGCAAAAATGTGTATATTTTATATGCTTTGTTAGCCATTTTTGTCAAGAAGGAAAATTCTGATACAATAGGAAGCTGTTTTTTACTTCTGACCATCTTTGTCAAACTTCCTGTACTTACAAAAAATTCACTGTATTATATTTTAACCAGAGGAACCAGAAAAGGAAATAGTCTTCAACATGCAGTCACACAGTGTCCATGCATCACTTTGAAGTGGTTTGTATTAATTTCTTCCTAGTATATGTGTTCTGGTTTGAGAGTGCTGCTTCTATGTGGTTTGTGAAAGTTTAGCTTTAAAACATTACTCTTAGGTTTGAAAGATGTATCAACTACTATAAATATTACTCAAAGACTAAATAAAAATAGTGATTCTTAATGTGCTTGTCTTTTGTAGACATTTAAATTCCTTAGTCCCTCTAGACAGAAGTCAGTTGTCCTTGACATTTTTTTGAGGCCTTCTGTATCATAACACAAGGGCAAAAAAACCCCAACAATTGTGAAAGAAACACCAGAATCTGGCTTTGTTTGAGTATCAATTGAATGTAGTTTCACTGTGTTTATGTGGACTAATCCTATTTTAAAGTTGAATGGAATCAGGAGAATTTTGTATAGATACTGATGTCATGTCTGATACTAGTCTGTCTCTATGGAATTAACTTACACAGTTCAAGGTTTGCTAGGTAGATCTTTGATTTCCTGATATTAACTGTAACTTTTTGTGGTGAAATTTCTGAAGGCTGTGTTTAGGCCTGTGTCATGCCAATGTTTAAAAAGGTAAAGTGACTATGGCTGGGTTAGACTGTCATCTAATAGAAACCTCATACGTGACTAAGCTGATTAAACCAAAAAAGGATAAGATTATAATTAATGCACATCAATGTAGTTCTAGGGAAAATAGCTATTATAGAGAAAGCTAACTTAATGCTTTGACAAGATTACAAGATTGGCATAAAAGACACTACATAGCTGTGACACTAAATGTTCGTGTTTTCAAACAGTTTTATCAAAGGAGTGTAATCAAAGATCACTGAAAAAACCGTGTGACTGATGCAAAGACCAATTAATATTAAGTAACAATGATGTTGATGTAGCTCTGCAGAGTAACCTAGATTGTTTAGTAACTTGTGTTCACTCAAAAATGTGTTTTAGTACAGACACTTGCAAAGTCATGGGGTTAGAACTGGCAATGCAGTCAAGATTCTTAAGTTTTTAAGAATGCTTCTGTGACTCTAAAAAGAGTCCAGCCAGGGATTAAATGGTCAGGTAAGTCAATATGAACTCTCAGGGCAGTGCTGTGGTAACAGTAAAAATGATCGTTGCGTGATACTTAGATATATAACATGAAATTGTGAAAAGGAGTGGGGGGAATTTTACTTTTAAATAGCATTGATACTAACTATTGAAATACCATGTGCAGTTCTGTTGGCCACAGAGCTTTTATGTTACCTTATTTTCTGATATTAAAAAAAAAAATCCCGTCAAAGACGCACCCTGCATGTAGTATTTTTCATGTGCCCTGTCACCTACTCCTTCCTTTATCACTCCTACTCTTAGCCGTTTTTCTCCTCCCTCTTTGGATTAGGTTCAGTGCTGTGGCGTCTCTCAAATACTGTGATCTTCTGGCTTTCTGGTAAACAGGGGGATGAAGTGGAAGAGACTGCAGGACAGTGTCAATTGTTTCTATAAAATTTGAGGTTGAAACGTGGTAGGTCCTCAGCCATGTCTTAGAAGAGATAGTGGTGTATGGGTGAGAATGCAAAGCTGCAAAAAATAGACTGTAAACAGTGAGACATGTAAAGAACTCTCCCTATTTAACTAAAAAAGTAGATTCAGTAGTATCTCACAAGCAGAAAATAGAGGCTTCTAAAGGCTTCTTTTAGAGTAAGGTGGAATGGATGATAATAGTTTGACGAATTCACACACTCTGACTAATATGAATTACTGGGTTCAGTACGGAACTGCTGGGTGAAATTTCATACACTGTCCTTCAAAGCAGATCATAAACTACAAAGTACAGGTTTTCACGTCTTGAGGTAAGAGTGTAATGGGAAAAGGAAGGCTTTTGATAGAAGATGCTTTATTTGAGCTTTTTAGCTAGTTCAAACTCCTCATGGTATCTCTATAACAATACAGCTCTATAATTTCTTCAATTTTATCATACCTGGAAATTCTGCTTTTAATATTTCTAAAGTCCATTAATACTTGCAAATTAACCAAGTGCGTCTTTATATTTTTCCACTGATGATCATCTTTGTGTATGTGAAATTCTAAATTACTTAGTTTCTTGCTCTTGTCAATGTTTATTATGTTGGCTTCATTTCTGTGGCTTGGTCTCATTTATTCTCCCCTCTGGCATATTTTCCTCTTTACTGTTTGATGGATGGCTTCAGTCAAAAGCTGTTTTCAAACTGCTGCCTTTTGTTCAGTCCTTTAAAAAGTCTTGTGATTGTTAAATGTTAGTTCATTTCTCTCCTATGTCCAAGTTTTGCTCAATAGCACAGTCCAGAAGCCTGTTCTGTTTCCATGGCGTGGGCCTGCATGGCCACGGTATAAATTCGAGCCCTCTGCTGCTGGCTTACAGCACCTAAGGAACGCTGTTGTAGTAGAAGAATGGGACAGACCTGTTCTCAGTGCTGGAAGGGGGGAACCCTTCTGCTATGGAAATTGCTGTGCTGATGTGCTGGAGATAGGATGTATTGGGGGGTTTGAGTGGAATGAAGTAGTTGGAAAGTGATAGAGAATTAAGCTTATTGTAAGAAATTTGCGTGTGTTGCTCTAGCACATTATCAAAACTGAAAGACTTAACAGTGGATTCTCCATACTTGTTTGGTTTCTTTGGCCATGCATGTTTATAAAAAATACTCTGAATTCATTATGAGGATTTAGCACAGACCTTTTCACTCATTGATGTGAATGGGCATTTCATATGCAACTTTTGGTATGCTAAAGGTTTCTGGTACAACATCATGACCTTGGGCTAGATTTTGTTTATATGCTTTAGTGATAATAAGAGTTGTTTTCCATTTTCAGCTCCTAAAACTGCTGGTTTTGGAAGAGAAGGTCATTTCAGTTTGTTTATGACCTCTGATAATACTTATTGGCCATGCACTGGTTAGAGGGAATAGAGAACTACTACAGGTAATTCACAGGTACAACCAAGTATTGTGAAGCCCTTTTTCACTTATTTATTGGGAAAATTCAGTGAATTCCTGTTACTTCTGTTTGTTCAATAGAAGAATTGTCTCTGTAATGGACTTTATGCCCAATATGTGTTAAAACTTTTGAGATCTGCTTAACTAGGATTTTTCCTGACTGAAGAAGACCTGATCTTCTATAGGCACATGCTGTAATTGTCACTCAGCAGGTTTAACATTCATAATTGGCACTAGGCAACATATAATCCACGTAGCTGGTATTTGAGTATTACGAGTGTAATCCTAAAGATTAATAGTTTTTTTAAAAAATTGCACAATATTGCTCACAATTTTTCTGTTGCTATGCACTTTTACAACATGTCTACTTATTTATTCTTCATGAAGTAGATGAAGCATATACATGAGGAAAGCTGGGCCTTTTTAATTTCATTTAAGTTAGATTTTTTCCAGACACCCTTTCTGGAACAGTCCAGTGGGCTGACATTCTGGGTCTATGATGGTGTTTATGTCAGCAAGCTTTTTGAGCTGACAGCCTGGGAGTATTTTCTCCTGACATGTTAGGGGTGAATCAGAGCCTAGCCATAGGAATGATGAACAGAGCCTTTGGTGTCACTGGTTCTTTCCATATTTGCTATGACTATGTACGTAGGAAATGGTGATGAAAGATCCTATACAGCTGTTGTTACAAAACTGCGATCTAATTTGATTTTTTTTTCTTGCCGTCTTTCAACATTGCTACCCATGAAGACTACTAAACTTGTACTTTAATAATAGTATCTTTGACATTTTAATGGCAATTACAAGAGCATATGGCAATTACAAGGACTCATAACTATTCCGTTTTGAAAAGTTGGGTTTTTTTATGAGTGAGAAAATTAATTTATCTTTTTGGTCTAAAATGTTAGTCACAGATTTTATTACCTTGTGCTTTTAGTGCTGCAGCCAGAACTGAACAGTGATCTCTTTGCTCAGTCTGTTCAGATTACTGCAGCTATCAGTCACTCATTGCCTGTTCAGCATCCTCTCCACACTGCTCCTGATTTTTTTTTTCCCCTCTGCTGGTAAGGAGGAATGTTCATTGATTTTTCTGGAGGTTTTTTTTGCAGCAAAATATCAACAAATTGTTTTTATCAACAAGAAAACTTTACAGGCCCACTTGTATAACTCACTATATGCTTCTGACAACTAATGTGCTGTACTGTCGCTAGACTCAAAGTATCATTTGTTATCAAGTGTTATCATTTACTGTTGGAATTTCATTATTGTTAAAAATTGTTGCCTTTGATTTTAATTCTGAGATCTGAATTAAAAATGGAAAGGTAGAAACCAAAGCCGGTAACAGAAGTTCTGTTGCAGTTCTATTCCATGCTCAAATACAGGCTTATACCATTCAATGACATTTGAAATTATTGTACAACAAGGACATTTAGAACATGTCTTAGAAAACATAAATTATGATATTTTCTTGTTAGTCATACATACTCTTTTCTCTTTGCTTAGTGAACATTTCCCTTTTGGATAGTACCAAAATTGTCAGTGTATTTGAAAATACATACCTGTATTTAATTTAACAGGAAAAACAAGTAACTGGAAACCAATATATGTGTAATTGTATGATGCAAAGCTCACTAGCAGAGAGAGATTAACCACTATTACTTTAAATGGAGAAAATAATGTATATACAAAAAACAAAGGTGGAAGATACAGGGAAAGTATTAGTAATTTTCTGTATGTCCTGGAAAAAAAAATAGAGGCTTTTCTATTTGGTTTTAAATAAGAAAGCATCTGAGAACTATCAGCCTCCATGATCAGGCTCTGAGATTATTTTGGATCCCTAATATCCTTTGGCTTTTGCTTGAGTAAATCAGCAAATCAAAAATATGCTAAGTCTTTGTTGTAAAAAAAGGACTTTCATTTGGTCTTGCAGCAGGTAGAGTGTATCAGGCTATCAGTTAACATGCACTTTTTGCAACACTGACGTTGAAATGATGTTGTAGGTCTCATGCTATTTTGCTTTCAATCTGTCAGCCTCTGCTATGCGTGTAATTAAATTGTCTTTTTCCAAGGCTTGCACAGTCGGAATATTACTTTGGCCAGAAGTCATATGAGACTGTTGGCCAAGATAATACATACCAAACGAATAGCAGAGACCTGTGCCCCACTGAGAACATGATGACTGAATACGTTATAGTTTGCATGTGCAAGTTTCTTTATGTAGAAAGGCCTCCTTTGTACCCCCAGTGCAGTGCACCTTTTTAGTTCTTCAAGACTAGTAGTTCTGAACATTCTATCCTGCTGTGAATATACTTGACTTGAACTGTGGACATAACTTTAGTGTGACACAAAAAGAGGAATTTGGATTCTGGTTACTACCTTCTGGTAGGGGCATTCAGCCAAATGGAATCCTTATCTTCTGCTGCTTATCAAAATGGTGCAATAGCTCAGTCTTTAAACATTTATTTTAAAATATGATTTCAACCATATGGTGTTGAAATCAAATATTTCAGGTATGAGTTTGAACAAGGAGACTGCATTTGTCTTGCCTTTTAATACAAAGTACAGACCTTAGGAAGCACCATTTTCCATGCAGTTTGATGCCTGTAGTAAATGATGTTCATTGATTAGTAATATCTGAGACTCCCTGTTATTTGGGAGGAAAGTCCAATTATCCAAAATAAGGTTTATTTAAGTAAACATTTTTTCTGCTTACTGGACAAAATATCTGATAACTTCTGATATTTGTATTAAGGCCTTTCTAAATTTGAAATGTAGTTTTAAAAAGTTTAAAATAAGTATTAATAGTTAAACTAATATTTTTAATGACTTTTTATCAAAGTTCTTCTGCTGGACTAAACCATGTAAGGAAGACTTTGCTTAATGACCTCCCTTTTGTTGGTAGCGGTTAGTCATCTGGTTAAAAACAGGCTTGCTGCATAGATACCTTGGTTTTCAGTGAATATTTCCCATAGAAGGGCTAAACCTGATATTTTAAAAGATTTTTCTAAACATATATTAAAATTTAAATATTAGGCTTGCTACATTTTTTTGCCAGATCTGGTTTCATTTGCATTTATTGTTTCGAGATCTGAGGCTTCTTCTTCAGCCCTGTGTTTTTCTGTGCATTTTGTGCCAACTTTACTTGCTATTATTATAGGGGATTTTATGAAAGCAGGCAAGACATGGTAAGTAGGAAAAAAAAGAGGTAATCCAGAAGCAATAATTTCCTTACAATCTTAGATATGGATGACACAGCCCCACAAAAGAAAATCTTTTCAGTTAGTGTTTTCTGACTCAGAAGCAGGACAATGGAAGGAACCTAATACTTCATAGCACTTCAGACATGGCTTTGATCATTTTATAGAGCAGCTAATGGACTGCCTGCCTAAATCATTGCTGGAGTTCTATAGGTTTTAAGTCTCTTCTGAAATTAACCAAACCCAGTTCCTTCAGTCTTTTGCTCCAGAGTTGGTATTATGCTTCTTACCCTGCTCAAGTTGATCCAACTCCTTTCTTGAAATTGTATGTCTGAAACAGGATACAGTGCTCGATTCAAGCACCTCTCTGTGTTTGTGGGAGTAGAAACTACTTCATATTGGATTGTCCGCAACACTGTTGTTTATGCATCCCAGTATGGCTTATTTTATCACGATGTTAAGACAGTGTTGATTCACCTTGGCTTATAAACCACAGTGACTCCCAGATTCTTTTTTTTAAAGAAATTCTGCCTAGTCATCTTGCAGTTGTAGTTTTGGTAAACCCTAAGCAGAATAATACTTTGAACTTGTCTTCTTTTTTATTGCATTAATCTTTTCTCCAATTTGTTCAATCATTCAGAATCTAATTCTATCATTCAGTTGGCTTATGTACTCTCCAAAACCTAATATAAAATGCAACTGTAGTAAATGACTCTCTTATTTGATAATCTAACTTACTGATTACATTATTGAGTAGTACCAGAGGTAAGGAAAATTTCTGTGGCTTTATAGGCAATCATCCCTCCCTTTGGACAATGAACTATTAATTTTAATTTTGCTTTTAAAGAATAATTAAAATAGTTTCCCAAGTGCTTTTGCACCCATCTTTAGTTTCATCAAGATATTTTTCCTTGACTGCTTGAAATAAAGTCTCATAGAAGTATCAATTTTTTTGCAAGTTAATGCGTATGATCTTTTCTGCTTCTCTCCTATCCACAAGGCCTATTCCCTGGTTTAGAAGGAGATTAAATCAGTTTAAGGCAAGAGATTCTCTAGAAATTGCCTAGGCTATCCCTTAAAGACCTTCGAATTTTTTTGTTGTTTATGGAAATATTTTTCTGAGAATTACAGTAGCTGACTAATTCATAAGTTCCTTTAAAAATTCTTTGTGGAACCTTATTTACTGCTTACAGGTAGTGTGCCAATTAGAAAATTATCTAGAAAATAAAAGACATGGGTTTGAAGTTGAAGACGAGTTTTAAACCCAAGTCAGTCCTTCCTTAGCAGGGTGATAATCTCAAGGCAGTTATGCAGAAACCGTTCCATTGCAGTCTAGAAGGGGAGGAATAAGTCTGGATCCAGCCTACTCTCAAGCAAGAATTCCTGACTGTGGGTCACGATTGGTCAGGAATGCCTTACTGTTGTCCGACATTACATGCAACATTTCTTGAGAGGATGAGTTTCAGACATATCACTATCCTAAGGATTTTTTTATTGCCTGGGCAGCAGGGTATCAAATTTTCATGTTGCCATTCAGAGTCACTTACATACTATGTGCTGTATGTCATATGGATACCAAATCCTCAGTTTTGAAACCTACTCCTGGGACCAGGTTTTTAAATATTATTATTGTGTCTCTTTTCAGATCTTTGAATAGAGGATGCAATGTGATTTTAGGCTAAGGATTGCCAGCTGATAATACCAGGGGAGGGAAGGCACAGGAGCAAACTGTATTGGAAAGACAGGTGCTGTTCAGTCTTAGGAGCAGACTTGATAGACATTATGTTCAGCTTTCCAAGGGAAGAACTAACTGTAGGCTTACTGGATTTTGCTGCCTTCTTGCAAGGTTAGTGGCATCTCTCTAAAAAAAAAAGTCAAAGAGGAAAAAGCGTACATGTGTAGGGCAATTCCCTTGCAAGGGGAAACTTGTCTCTTTAAAAGCTCCCAAAGCTCCTAACATGCTGTTTGGCAGAAGTCCAACATTTTTACTATGGGGATTATTAAGATCATTGCTTCCTATTCAAATTGCTCTTTGTCCCACAGATCTTGGCCAGATTGATAGCGCCTTTCCTCAAGCAGGCCAGATCACATGGTATGTTGGCCAAAAGCTGTAGCTGATAGGTCCTCTTTGTACTACTGCTGCCAGTGAGTGTGTTGTGTACCTTCTAATTGTCATAGTGACATTATGGGCTCCTTTGCCCTAATTCCACCAAGCTTTTTCTTGCCATGTCAGTATGAGGCAGAAATGTTGCCTAAAGAAATTTGAAGGAGTGGTAGTGTGGAATAAAAATGTGGAAAACTATTTTTAAGCCCAACTATTCATTTGATCAACCTATCATTACTGGACTCCACTGTAGTTTTGCTTTACAAATAATTTCCACAAAATCCAGGAGAAAAGAGAAGGACATAGTTAATTTCTAAAGCACACAGGGCACTCAGGTGCTTTGACTCTGGTCATTGCATCAGTACAAACAATAATTAGACCCCAGGAAGGAGGCAGGTTATTTTCCACTTACTGGTTCCTTCCATCTTGTTTGCAACCTGTTTTTGCACAGAGCAGGATAGCTATTTATAAACTGCAAGTGGGAGCTGAGAATAGGAAGAGCTTTGTGTTCATAGAATGACAGTGTCAAGAGAGCAATACTTTAGATAAATTGGGATGGCCTCTACAAAACCCTATTTTTATGAATGTAATGCTACTGGTATTTTGGGGACTGAAGTATCCCAGACACAGGTCTGGGTTCATGTGATTTATCTCTACATATTAAAATAACCAAATTGTGTTAAAAAGCCTTCTTTCTTTTTTATTTTTCGCAACAATGGACCGCTCCAGCATGGGCTCCCCTCAGAGTCAAAGACTTCTTCGGGAGCAGTCCCCTGCTCCAGCATGGCGTCCTCCATGGGCTGCAGATGGGATTCTGCACTACCATTGATCTCCATGGACTGCTGGGGCTCAGCCTGCCGTCTCACCATGGGCAGAAGGGGAATGGCTGTGCTAGCATGACACCTGTCTTCCTTCCTCACTGACCTACTCCTCTCCCAAACAAAATAACCCCTAAAACAAAAGACTTGCCCAACAGGTTTCTCCCCTCTTAAATATGTTACCGAAGAGGTGCCAATTGTCTCAGCCTTGGCCAGAGGCAGGTCCAGCTTGGAGCTGGGGGAGCTTCTCAAAGCTTCTTACAGGAGCCACAACAGTAGCTGCCTTCTGCACTACCAAAACACCACCAGACACAAAACCAACGCACAAAAAAATGCCAGTAGGACATGTTTGATTCCCTTCTTAGAATTATGGGAAAGGAGTTTGCAGGTTTTATTTACAACCTTCTGGAACTGGAATTGAAAGCAAGGCATTACTGCTCAGTTCATGGGTAAAATACCTTTTAAACCTACTGTTCATATTCATTTAACATAAATGTTTTCGGAGGCAATGGGGAATGAGACAGCACCAGAGTTGTTGCTGGTTTTAACACTTCCATGCCTATGACTAGGAAAACATTGTTGAGAAAATGATAGCTTCTCAATTTCTGCAAAAGGACATTTAAGAATAATGGGACTCATACAGCACTTTTAAAATGTAAAACAAGCAGAGACAACTCCCAGTTAATAATTGCCAATCGCCTTTTGTCGCTGTCTAGTGATTTGGAGACCTGAGAGGGCAAAAGGAGATATTCAATTCAGCTGCTCAGCTTGTTAAAAGAAATAATGGAATAGAAGAGTAGAACATTTGCATGAAGTTAAAGACAAAGTGAGTAAACTTCCTTTTTGATATACATGAGGATTAGATAAACTTTTATAGAATTACAAAACAAAATCAATGATGTTACTATATGATAATTGCAAGTAAATTATACAAATTGACAAATATTTATATTTGCAGATATTTTACTCCAATACATATTTAAAGACGTAGTTTTAGTTGTTAATATTGCTAGTATCTCATGAATAGGGGAAAGGCTAGATTTATTAGCTAACTTTCTTATTGAGTTTTTTTAATCACTGTAGTTCTGCTAGAAGAAACAACTATCCGTGTGTGTAAAAATGCCTTGTTGAAACTAAGCATCTTCTTTGGTGAAGGGAGATCTGATCTATTATTTAACATCCTGAAGCTACAAATAGAGGAAGTATTCTAACTGCTTAGCACTTTTTCATGTATTTATGCTGTTTACGTGCTTAAATGCTAATGCAGGTCAGTGATCTGTAGCAAAGACCTCCTAAGCCTTTGTTAGTGTCAGAAAAGCCTAGAATCCAAACATACCTTTTCTTTGGACCCGGTGTCCATAATCAAATGCAGGTCTTCCTTTTGGCCTGTAAGGGCACTGAAGTGAAGCACTAACAGCTTATGAACTTGTTGCCCAAGTTAACTTAGAGTTAGCTTTCACAGACCGATTCTTGTACGTGTGTTGTATTCCTCTTCCTTACTGCTGTGTAAGGTCTCTATGCCTCTGGGTAAGGCTGAGGAAGAATTATTTGTATGCTGAGGGAAAAGCAAATACTGACATATTTCAAGACCAGCATAATGAAGGAATAGACTATGCATGCTAGGTCTGTGAATTAATTTTGAAGAATCAAAGAAGACTTTGTGCAGATAATCCAGTGAAGATTTTCTCTTGAGGTCAGAGCTTACTGAGGCAGGACCTTAGAATTTCAGTCAATAAGACGTAAATAGACAATGATTATAAAAAAAAGAGAAGAATGAGGCACAAATCTTCTAGAGAATCTGTTTCTGAACTGTGTGGTTTAGAAGTACATCCTACAAGTGTACCCCTTGAACTGAGTTGCTCTAGTGCTCTTTACAATCGTTATCACTAAGGAACCTTGCTGTTAGTTCTGTACTATGTTTAAGTACCTTCACATTAATCAAAGTCCTAAGATACGTGTGTTGTTACTAAAAGTCCTGCTTTTTTCTGTTGTTGCTGTCTTCTAATCCAGTTGGCTAAATCATTAATGTCTGATAGAAAAATAAATTGTAATCTGCGCAGTGATTATACCTCAGTTATTCAAAGGGTTTAAAAGAAGCCTACTCCTTCAATTTTTTCAGTTGTCTTTGAATATCCTTGATTTTATGATTGAATCACTGATTTTAGGAAGTCAAATCCTTGGCAGATGGAAACCTTATAGTAATTTATTGCTTATTATGAACTTGTTCCATATCTCTTGATAATTTAGTATTGTTTATCATGTGATTTGAAAGCAGTAGTATTTGAGGATAATTTTGATAGGGAACAACTTATGTAGATAAATGGATATGTATACAAACTCAAATGATCTTTTACATAAACAAAAACCCATAATGAAATACACAACATTCTTAGGAAAGGATTAGTGAAGAAGACAACTCTTTTCTATTTTTCAAGTCCAAATCAGTTTGTGAGACTGAAATTCTGTCAGTACTTCAAAAGTCTTAGTCTGAACCACCTGCTTATATAAAGGTGGTTCATATATGTATATGTATATATAATATGATATAGAAACAGGATAAATAAATACTAATGCATATATACATACATTGCTGGCACTAGTTCCTTTAGTAACCATCGGTTTGAGTAATCTCAGTGAAACTCATCATCAATTTATAATAAATTTTGTATTGTCGTTATGTAAATCAGGAGAAGTTGAGAAAGCATATGGCGAATTCTATTCTCCCTATGTTTGGAAAACACAAAGGTTTTATAAAACTTGGGTTTAGAGCTTGACCTTTCAGAATTCTTTATGTCCATCCTGTCTACTTAGGGTTTTTTAGTATTTTACAAAACTGATGGCAGCTGTTTGGAGTTGCAAACTTTATTACAATGACTTGAAGAAATCACAGTCATTATCTGGTTCATATATTGAATAGAAAAATGTACAGCAGGAACAATTTGGATCTCTGGAGGAAGGTTTTGAAAAGTGCAAGCAGATTAGAAATGGGATCAAGTCAGGTCTGCAACGGCACATGTAGCAGTTACAGTGAATTTATAGAGAAAAATACCATCTGCATGGTCCTGCTTTCTTTCAATATATTTTAAAAGCTCCTGTAATTTTTATCTTTTGGGAATTCTGATGAAGCATTTAGAAGGAGACAAGATAGAACATTTTTGTTGTGGTGCTTGAAATGTTAGATGGAATCTCTCATCTGACTGTGCTGCGAATGGGTCTCTATGTATTTTGTAGGAAAGCTTAGAACATACTGCCATTATTGGTGCAACATGGGAACCACAATGCAGTGCACACTTAACTGAATTTTAACTTCTATTAAGTTTAGGCTGTTCAAAAGCTGTTCTTTTATGGGGTATTGTATTTGGTCCCTAGCAGCTTGCTATACATAATTAACACCTACACATGTATTTGAATGCTATCCTAACACCCTTAATTTGTAGGAACTTATGGATAAACTTGCAGCAGTGCAACAAATGGATTGAAAAAAACCCATCATTTTCTTCTTGTAAAACCTCCAGTGAATAAAGCAAGTTCAGTCTGTAGCTTGCTAATACCACGTTGCTGAGAATGGTGGTAATGATTTCACATGTTTTTTGTACATAGGATTCTGTTTCTGACTGAGGTTTTGGGATGCTTCTAACATACATATTGTATTTGGTCCACCCAATTATCCTGAACTCGGGTTTCATCAAAAAGTTTTATGTTCTCTCTACCTTTGTGATCTCCAGATTTACTAAAATATGGATGGTATTCCAGACTTAACTTTGATATATTACACCAAAGGTTGTAGTTACTCTTTTGTATGATTTTTGTCCTGCATGCTTTGAGTTTGTCTCTAGTTTGTCACTGAGATAAAGGACTTTTACTTTGTAAAATTGATTTGCTATGGTACATTTCTCCTGCTGCTATTTTAATCTTTGTTCATCTGGATTTATAGTGACCTCCCTTAGAGAAATTGTTTTGTATAACCTGTTTGGTTTTTGGGTTGTTTTGTTTGTTTGGTTTTTTCCCTAGGATTTAAAGGATTGCTTCAGCTAGATCCCTGAATTTTTATGTTTAGTTTTCATCTTCAGGATTATTTCTATTTTACATTAGCTGGGTTTCTGTTTTCTTGGTGACCTACTTGTCTGTCGCAATGTCCAGACTGAGTCTTTTTGGCTATGCCCTTTTTGAAAAAGACTGTGTGTAGAAATTTGCCTGCTTGAACAGCATACAAGTAAAACATCAGCTCAAGTCTTCTTTCTGACAATGTGCAAAATTTGTCAGAGCATCTGTTTCTTTTAGTGTTTTTCCATGTTGGCTTTAACCATGGTATTGGATTGAATGTATAGGCATGTTGTCTTTTCTCTCAACTGTAAGCTATTGAATACTACAATTTCCAATTTATTCAAATTCTAGTTAAAATGTCAGGCTACGACTTTTCTTGGGCAGTATTTAGGTAAATATGGCAATTTCTTACCAAGTAACTTTATTCCTTTATTAATTGAGAGCCACACGTGAAAGCAAGCCAGTGACAAAGCAAAGTAGAAAATATATTCCAGCTAACCCCAGTCCCATCTCTAGATTTAACATCAAGGATGTATTTATATGTCTGATTTGAGCTGGCAATGGTTAAAAATGCTGCTAAGTGTATTGACATGTAGCACAGACTGATATTTCTAACCTTCCTCAAAGGCAGGTGATGCTAAAACCATCTGGTGACTAAAAATGTCCCTTAGAGGTGAAGCAGGGCAAGAAATGTTAAACTGTTATATATTCTGCTATTAATTTATCTGATTTCATAGCCTGTAGGCAAAAATCTGGGAGTGAATCCTTTCTCCATTAGTGTACTGGTATTTTATTTTCCATTATAGTCATCAGCTGAAAGATTAAGATGTTTATAAACAGAGCTCTGTGCTCATGTAGCACATATACATGGCAGTGAGCATTGCAAAGCAATGAGAGGCAGTGTCTCTGAAGTGACTCTTCAGCTCTCATGGGATACAAACATGCAAGGCAGGGCATATAGTGAGAAAACAGACTGTCAAAGCAAGCTGCAGTCCATAGTA
>VZZY01021019.1:0-17781 GCA_013400335.1 Eurystomus gularis
CTCACAAAAGTGTAGGACTAAATCATAAACAATATCAGTGTAGATGGATAAGACACAATTTGCTTGGCCAAAAAAAGGTTAAAACAGAGCTGTCATACCCTCTTTTCAAAAAAAAAAAGGCATAGCAGTGTCCTTGACATTTTTGTACTGCTTTTTGGAGATCCTTCTATATGTGAGGTTGATATTTATGTTTTCTCTACAGAGAGTGTTTAACCTGGTGCTTTCAAAAGAATATGCAGGTACAGTCTATTATTTTTCATTGTGAATCTCTTACATGGCTGATTGACTTCCTCTGTCAACAGAAGTAGATTAATATTGATGTTCTTTCCAATATTATGAGATACAGTTTAACTACTTCTATTGAATTCAGGGAGAATTTGCATTTGACTTGAATAAGTTGTCCTAAAATAAAGGTCAGCAGCTTAAAATTGTGTTGCCTAGAACTCAGCAAATAAATTCACTTTTAGGAAGGCAAAGAAGTGGTCCAGTTTCCCAAAGCACTGAGCGGCAATATGGAACTATACGCTCATCAAAGCTACACTTTCTACTTCACAGAAAGAATTGCCAGCATCTTGGCAGGAAGGTACTAATACCTTACATTCTCTCTGTCTGGAAATGTGTAGCAACTGCACAAATGAGGCACACATAGTGAAGTCCTTAAATTCTATAAAGCAGGCCAAAATGCCCAGTGAGCTAGAAGATTTAGCTCAATTGTGTTATTAGGAGTCCTAATGATATGACTATGGCTACATGTCTAACTGTGGCTGGTTGCATAACTCGCACCCAGATCGAAGATCTTTGCACTCAGAAAGATTAATTTTACCAGCCCTAAGTCCCCAATGGTTAAACTGAGTTCAGAATGCCAATTAACTTCATACTAATCAATTAACCATGCACATGACTGAACAGCTTCATTAACGATTTAACTCCATCAAATTCAAATTTGACTTGGAATTCATGAGAGTCAGTTAAGCTGTGGATGACTTGAATAAATAGATCTGCACAGGAAGTGTTTACAGTCTAAATTAGTTCTATGGTAGAGATCTGTTTTGGATTCCTGGCTTGTTTTATAGTTGTCTTTGCTGAGAAATGCCAACTTTGCTGCTGTAAAGCTACTTATAAATCCAGCCCTAATTCAGTCAACAGTTTAGGTTGAACTGAAAGCAGAATTATTTTGAAGATCTCAAGTAAGTTCATTTTGACTTTTCATGAACATACTATTTCAAGTTTCCAAGCCAGTCTTAGAATGGAGACCAAAACCCTATCTTCTCAATGAATTGGAAGGAAGATCTTTCAACAGATTTTTATCCTTTAAGTGCATTGGTCAGCATACCATTCAGATGTGAAAATCTTGATTCAGATCCATTCTACACCTAATTTCACTTCCTTTGCCTATAGATACTTCCCTGTTGAGTGACATTATTTATAGATTAAGCCAATCCCCTGGGAACTGACACATATGATTTTCTGTCCTGCTCAACAGGTATATTTGTATTTTGTACAAAATGGAACCACATCATCAGAGGAAATTGAAGGACTTATGCAGAATACTTCCTCACCTGCTTCTAAGGGCATTTTTCTGTGAAACAGTTAACCTTTGTCTTAATGTCTTCTCTAAACAAAGCCTAAAGGAAAGTAATATTTAAGCAATATTTCAAGCTGGATAAAATGTTTAATTTGACATAAAACTTTTTTTTTTTTTCCCCATTTTGATCTCTATGTGAACATATCCGTTTTTGAGAGGGATTGGAAGTAAGCTGAAAGAGGTCATCTGGAATACAACACAGAAGGTTTTTTCAAGCATATGGACATTATGAAAGTAGATGTAGAGCCAGATCGTCAGTGCATCCTATTTATCTTCTTCCTTGATGATAACAGTGCTGAAGTGTTTGAAAAATGTAATCATATCCCCTCTTAGTAACTATATAGCCAAACCAAGGTATTTATTTCATTTGAACTTTCCTCATAAATTAATCCCTACAACCACATATTTATTTCTGTTGCTTCCTCTGAACTCCCTCCAGCTTGCTAAATTTTTTGGCACAAATATGCTTGTAACCATAAGAAGTATCTGTAGTGTGGTCTCCTTTATACTACACAGACTGTAACTATGTTATCCCTGGTCTGCAGTATTGTGTCTCTACATGTGCAGCCTAAATTTACACTGGCATTTTTTGTTGCTGTGTTCATTTGCAAGCTCCCTTGTAATTTGGTATCTGCTGTCACCCTGAGGGATTTTGGCTGAATCCCTCTGCTGCTAAATATCTGTGTTTCAGGTTATTTTTCCCCTAGATGCAATAGCCTGCATATTTTCAAGATTGGACTTCATTTTCTTATTTCCTGAGCAAGTTCCTAGCATTTCTCATTTGTCTTCTGGCTTCAGTGTTCTTTTACCATGCCAAACCTTATAATATGTAAATCTCATTTACAATCTACTTCTCCTTGGTTCTAGTTCATCAACAAGAAAATTAAATATGACAATATTTAAGATGGTTCTCCTTTGTGTCCACCACCATCTCTCTGTTACTGGCTATTTTGCCCCTTAAAGCATTACTTTTTGATTAACGTTTTTACTATAACCCCTAGCAAAGTCTAAATATGTGCTATCAGATATCTTTTTCTAGTTCAGATTTTTTCCTGAGGTAACTAGTAAAATGAGAATTCAGATTAGTCAGATGACTTTGGAACTTGGAGGCATAACAGTGTCAATGCACTCGACCTTGATAATTATATGTATGTATGTATGTATGATTTTTGTGTATGAGAAACTCAGAATTTCAAATGTAATTAACTTGCCATTGTTACTGTCCTAATGCAAATGCAAGACTATGGTAGGGCACAAAAGACTAAAGCTATGACTAACAGGAAATCTAGTTTTGCCATATTTGGACCCTAGCCACTATATCATATGAACTGAGAGTCCTTGTCCCAGGTAACTCTCGGGGAAATTTAAATAATTAGAGAGAATGGATAATATTATTTCATTAAAATAAATTATTGAAACAGTTGAAAAAGATGTCCTGGAAAATGTAAGAATGAAGAAGCTTCAATTCCTATTATAGAGAATTGTTCCCAATGAGGTAAAAATTATGTATTCATATGGAGAAATGTTTCAAAACAGCAATGTTTCAAAAACATTTAATTTGCCCATAGGAATGTTAATCCCAAGGCTTCCTTCAAAGTATTTACTCTGTAATCACTGTGTTGTTGAAAAAGGAGGCTGTGGCAATGCAAAATCTCCACTCTCTGAGCTATTCTGAGCAAGCATCAAAAGGAGTTTAATAACAGGACTTGAAAAGACTTGGTAAATGAATAATAATCATGGAAAGACTTGTTTCTAAAGGAATAAGAGATGGTTGATACAGCTTTACTTGAAATGTGGGAAGGTGTCAGTTTTATTAAGTATAGGTCTGGGTTTCACTCTCTTGTTAATGGAAGACCACTGATTAAATGGATGTCTATGATCTGAAGAGGATAGTATTTTATTTGACACTCTATTACAAATAAGATGGAGAAATGTGTCCACAAATGTTTTAGAGGCTTACTAAATCAACAAAGAACGTACCAAATGGTTTGCATCAGGAAATAAGAAAAAAGAGTGATGCTTTAAAGTTAATTTTTTAAAGTATGAATTTATTGTATAAGTGGTTTTACTTGTTCGTTTAAAAAAAAAAAAAAGAAAGAAAAAAAAAAGGTCAAGCCTTTGATACTTATAATGGTACATATGGAAACTATAGTTCTGAAACCTTTCCTTAACTGCTACCATAGAATTTGATCAGAGGTGTCATGGATATTGCCAAGAACCTATGGTATGTCAAAAAGAACCTCAGGAAAGTGAATACTTCTTTCCTTGAAAGACATTACCTATAGACAGTTAGATCTTACTATGTTATTAGTAAAAACACACCACATATATACATTGTTGAAAGTACTCCACACCTTCAGGTTTAGTGGAAAAGTCTGAGTTCTCCCTTATGGGGCAGCAAATTGCTTTATATTATTTTATCACATCACCTCACATGTTGTCTTTTTTTTCAAGAGATACTTTAGCGATTCCATTTCCAAGACAATCTGGAAGCAGAGTTTTACAAAAAACACCAATCCTGCAAAGCTTTACAGAGACATAGAAACACCATAACAGGTCCCTTGAATCATAGAATCATAGAGCCATAGTATCACAGAATCATAGTGTCATACAGTCATAGTATCACAGAATCAAAGAATCACAGAATCAAAGAACCACAGAATCATAGAATGGTTTGGTTTGAAAGGGACCTTAAAAATCATCTACTTCCAACACCCCTGCCACTGGCAGGGACAGCTCCCACTAGACCATGTTGCACAAGGCCACATCCAGCCCTGCCTTGAGCACTTCCAGGGATGGAGCATCCATAGCTTCCCTGGGCAACTTGTGCCAGTGATTTGCTTGGCTCATTTGCAGGACCCCACAGGTTAGGGCTGCAACTGTGGCACATAGCTGGGGACAAGGAGACTTTTTGGTCTGTTCCACAAAACAGGCAATTGAAATTCTGCTGTTTTCTCAGCAAGAATTCACAGAACCAAAGAATTTCAAGTTTAAAATATAAGTGTTTTCCAACAGAATGCTTCAAAAGAAAAGGCTTGACCAGATCTAATAACAAATAACATTAAAGCATACTTTGGTGCATTTGATTCTAAAATGAGGCAGAGCAGGGGAAGTTTGATCACCACATAGGAAATCTCAGGAGATGTATACATTGGTTCAGGAATTCTGCAGTGAAAGATTCATAGCTATACTTCTCTAAAGCAGAGCTATATCACTCAGCATGATTTTACTGAGTCCTTCACTGTTCTTGAGAAATGGCTTGCATGCTGTACTGTATGTCATAAGTTTTAGGGTGTTTAATATAGAAGCTAAACATAATGATTTTTTTAATCAAAATGTGTTAGATGCTTGTTCAAATATCCCAGAGTAATGGCTTTTTCCCCAAGGAATTATATCTGAGCCATTTACAGTCCTACTGATAGCTCCTAAAGGAAGGTCCTGAAGCTTGAATGATTGTGCAGCTAGCTCTGTCCCTAACTTTTTTTGGTGATGTGGTCATCCGTGTATAAGAGTGCATATCTATGAGGTAAAATTCAAAAAGTACTTTTTGTACTTGTCCATACAAGATTTCCTCATTGCTTTTTCTCTTCTTAGCCTCAAAAAAGCCACTTGTGCTTGTTTTGGTGTTGTTCTAGGTGTGCAGTGAGGCACTACATCATGGAAGACTCAACATACTGGTGCATTTAATTAGAGACTTTTGTCTGGTAGGCAGAGGAAGGATGCTCTTAGCCTTATACAGCATCATAGTGCAAGCACAACTGTTGCCATACTCTTTTACACCTCACTTCCCACCCATAAGGCAAGATAGAGTTTGTTTTGTTCTGCTTTCATTTTCAAAGGAACAGGAAATGCAAATTGTCTTCCATGGTACAGTGTGTAAAATTTCAGGCCTAGTGCTTTGCGCTTTCAACTCTTGTGTTTCTCTTAGCATGCAGAGAGAAAAGATGTTTGAGGGAACGTTTACACCAGGTATGCTTACTGACATGTAGTGTTTTGTTTTTTCTGTTTATCTGAGTAGCAATGTGAAGCCTGGTTGGACACTTTTCAGTCTCAAGGGAGTGACCCCTATGTATTCAGTAAAGCTCTGATATGAACACCATCACATTTTCCTTTCTGTGGCTCACATGAATTTGTAGTTGCAGAAATATTTATAGCGTGCTTGAGAAGAAACTGCTACAGAGTAACACTGTGGTCCTTTATAGACTTAAGACATTATTTTTTAATACTTAAAACAGTCCTGCAGAGTAGGATGATATCTTCACTGTGCAGTGAGTCAGGCCAAGAATGTTTTTGGATCAGTTCACATATTCTGACTTTAAAAACATACCCTACAGTCAGTATTGAATGGTCAAACTCAGTCAAAAAGATAAATGAGTAATTTTCACCCAAGGATGGCATGCTTTCTTAAAAGGTCCACTTTTTTAGAAAAAAACTCACCCTTTGATATAAAAAGAGGCTTGAGATATTTGTCTCAAATCTGAGAACAGAGCAGATGGAGAATATTAGGAGGAGGAAAATTCTCTTACCCTTTATAGCATCACTGAGGCTATTACTGTGTCTTGATAGACATATTTGAAAGTAATATTTAAAATTAGAAAATGTCTACAGAGACGATCTGAAGTCTGAAAAATAGACTATATGGGGTAAGATTTAAGACCCTTTGGCTGTGGAAGATTTAAGGTATCAATCCATCAAATAATCCAACAGGAGGCTAGCTCATGACTTGATCTCATTTTCAAAGTATCTACATGGGAGAGATTTATGGATTTAAGCAGAAAAAAACAAGCATAAAGAGATCAAAAGAAGGAAGCTGGTGGAGGTGAATGCAAACTAAAAATAAAGCACTGTTTTGACAGTGGAGTGTTTTCCATGCTACCTGAAAACTATTAAATCAATACAAGATGTCTTTCCAAAATATACACTATAATTCAAACAGAAATGATGGTTTTAGTGCAAAGCCACCAGTGTTATGCAGTTGCTGGGAATTTGATTTCTCCTTTGTGATCTGGGAAAGTTTCAAATTGTATTTCAAAGCTCAGCCTGTTCCACTGCCTATGTCTGAGATTTTTTTTACCTTTGATATGTGGTAGCTCAAGTGACAGAATGTCACATGCCAGAAGTCCTACACATTTTTGCCATGCACAGTGCTGTTTCTGATGTCTACAGACTAAGACTGAAGGCATGATATAGACACTGGGCAGGTTACTTATTACATTACCTAGTAGGCATATCCTTATTTTAGAAGAAGAGACTGATCAAGCCATATGAAATTATTGTGGGTACTGAGACATCCTGTGGGCTTTGCTCTCTTGAACTGGAGAAATAGTTCTCAAGCCACTCAAGCTTGTATTCCCCAAAGTAGAGATAATGGAGACAAAAGTGTGGAAAAGCTTCTCTGAACTTTGATAAACATAATTTATGTAGTAGCGGCAGCATTGTCTCTCTCAGGGTTTGTGTCCTTCCCAAACTGCTCTTCATTTCTCCAGCCATGGATAGCTTCTGAACAGTCTTCAGCTCCTGAGTGGCTTCCAGGAGGATTTGTCATCAGTCCTTCCTTCACAATTAAGACATTTGTGATGTTAAAAATCCCTCAATTATTGTTAAAAGATGCTACACTTGTTAGAGTTTTTCTGTTTATCAGTAGAGAGCCTAGAGATCATGATATATATGTCTTGAGCATTAGGAACATTAAGATTCTACTCTGTAATAGCTTTTTTCAGCTACTGCTGTTGTGGATATTTGGAATAAATACAGATCATTTAGACAACTAATCTTCATAAACCAAAGAAATACAAAGAATGTTTTTTGTCTGTTTCCTAATGGTCTGTCTGAATTACTCAATCAGAGGAGAAATAAAAATTTTCTAGAAGACAATAGTCCTTAGCCAAGGTGTATAAAAAAATCATTACATCTCTTCCTTTATAAAGTATTTATTATCTAAAAGTTTGTGTTCCTAATCCTCTTTTTGTATGTTTATATTACAAGATTTTTCTCTCTGTAACACTTTTGACTGGAAAAGAGTAATGTGTTCCAAATAATTAAGAATTATTGAATTGTTGTTAAAATGTGTTGGTTTTAAGTCTGTAGATAATTTTAATTACATAGTGGAAAGTGAAGAAATTAATAACATATATAGTGAATTAAGACTGTATTTCCATTTGACTGTGGCTTCAGTCATGTGCTTGGGGTTGGCTTAGTATTCCAAATCAGTAATAAGAATGTTAAAAAATAATAAATTGTAATACTTAGTTCCCTATTGATTTGTTCCTTATTAATAAATGCTTGCTTGTAAATTGCTTTGAAAAGTGCAATTGAAAGCACAATTACTCAAGTCAATAGACCAGATCTTTACCTACAAACAAGAACATAGGGAGCAGAAAGGAAGGACTGACAGATTACAGTGGTCTCATGAGGCTGCTATCATAGCTGTTTATCATGGAGCATTAAGAAGACCTTCCCTTCAATTAATAAAATATAATTATCAAAAGTTGGCATTCTAGTGACTGATGAAGAAGCTAAACAAATCAGGTACGTTGTGTTCCAAGGCCCTAGACAGGGATTTTCTTATGAAAGTCATGATTTTAAGCAAGGTTACTTCAGACCAGGGACTGGATATAAAGATACTTAATGCAGTTCTGTTTCTTGTTTCAAGGTTTATCTTTTCTCTTTGTTTCTCTTAACTAGCTTGATGTCACATTTACTTTGTCTTTCTCTCCTAAAAAAAAAAAAAATCTGATGCAAAGTGAGATAAGTGAGATGACAAACAATACAGAAATAATTCTTCATTTCAGCAGCAATTTTGGCTTCCATAGTGACAAATGTGTCTGTTTCCTGCCAATGCATTGGCAAGGAACAACAAAAATTTTCCTGCCAATTTGTTCCAAATTTAATCAACATACTCAGGATGAGATAAAGAATTTTTTTTAGAGGACATCTTATGGAAGCCGTTCATCTTAACTCAGTGGAAAATCAAAAGTTACCTACTGATAAATAAAGCTCTTCCTTGATATCCATCTAATAAAGAGCAAGGGCAACTCCATTTCTTGTACCATTCATCACTTATTTGTCTACAACAATACCTTTAACAATACCTTTGGAAAGAATAAAGGGAGAAGCCATAATCTAATAAAAAGATTCTTCAGTTTCTTCCCTGGTCTGCATTTTATTGGCAGCAACAGGTATAGTTTTTGGATGATATTTACAAATATGCAAGGTAGTTTCATATTATGCTAGCTCAAAGCTAAGAACGAAGCTTCATCTTAATAAATGATCTTGTTATTATTTAATAGTATGAATTTAAGTCTTTCTTTCCTTCCTTTCCACATTGAAACAATCATGCATTTTAAACCTGTCATGATGAGAATCCCTGGGGAGGAAAATTCTGTAGAACATCTAGATGAGGTCAAAATTACACTCACATCTGTGGTTCAATTTACCATATGTTTCTCACTGTACACACCTAGGTGACATGAGGATTTTAAAGTCAATCTCAGATTGAGATTATGCTACATATCTCATCCCTCCCCACCCCAAAATAAGAAAAAAGAAAGAAGACCCTGCAAGTATCCTAAATGCTGTGCACTTTGCAATAAAGACAGAGACATATATAAGAGTAATTTTAGAAGACAGGCCTTTCATTTCCTGAAGAAACTGGAGCCTTCCCTGATGGAACTCAATGAAAATTATAATCAAATTAGTACCAAATTTTTCTTATAAACAATATTTGGGTTTTTCTGAATGTTAACAATGTGATCCAGTAGTCTGAAAGTTAAAACATTCATCCCCAAATTGCTCCACTTAACTTCAGTTAAAGAGTTATTGGTCACTTGTAAACAGGAAAGGGGTATTGGAATATTGCAATTTTCATTAGCAGGGAATAATAATAATATAAGTCTTTGTTGTTGGTATAGGATTGGGGATACTTAAATATATAATAGATAGTATTGAACCTTATTACTTGCTCCTTGCTCTACTTTTTTTCATGCACCCTACTGTTCAATCATCCTCAATGTGTTTGTGAGTCACTAAGAGTCAGAGTAATGTAATATAAACACATTTCAGTTTATAGCATCTATGTAGTAAAGGCAATATAGACTTGATAGATGCTTTACTTGACATTTTTTTCATTTTAACAGTGAGAAGCAGAACAAATCTGAAATCATTATTTAAAAATTCATGAAAGATACTACCAGAATGGTCACAGTGTGTTTGCATGCCTCTACTTCTATGAGACTGTTTATGCCCTGAAGAAGAATGATTAGGAATATTTTACAGAGAGAATAACCAAGAGAGAACACGCTGCTGAGTGAGTGTCCATCCCTCCTTTCCCTCCTTTCTGTCCTTTCCTCTCTTTCTTCCTCCCTCCTTCCTCCACTGCCTCTAGCCCTTCTCCCCCAGCCCACCTCACACTCCCTACCCCTACCCCCCCCTTGTATTGTTAAATCAAGATGAGAAACTGCAGACCTTCATGCTTCGAGGTAACTTTATTGCAGGTTGAAACAAAATCTTGGATGCCCACCTGCGTGTTAATCCTTACTTCCGAAACTCACCTGAAGAACCAATATTTGTTCTCCATGAGTAGCTGTCAGTGACTTTTTTCTCCCTTGGGGTTTATGTATCTGTTTGTGTCTCTAATTCTCAGGGATTAGCCTAAACCTAGGGTAGCAAGTAGTTTTAATTAAAAATAAATTGAGTAGACCAATGAACTGTAACAAAAATTCTTTGTGAACTAAGGGGGATACTGAACCTGAATTAGTTTCCTGTGCAACTTTTAAAGAGGAATAGATTCACTCTTATCACTGATCTTTGGTTTTAGAGCACATGAAATCCATCTTTATTATATTTTAAATTTTATAGTTTATTCTGAGAACTCAAAACTTTTTGTTCATCCTCTGAAAGGCTGTATATTTGGACTCCCATATGTTATCCATCTGTCATCTGTAAAATTGCGTTTATTTATCCAGCCCTGTAAAATGGCAAATAAGATATAAGTTTCTAATGCTACACAATAATAGGTCTATTGTATAAGCATAACAACTAAAGCATAATATATTGCTACTTATTAAAAGAATTTTACAATATTGGAAATTCTGGTCATCATAGATCCTTGAGTGAAAATCTTGAAATACACAAAATTACAAGATTCTCTAGGTGATAACAACAGACACAAGTCTCTTCTGCTTTCTACACATAACTTTATGCATCACATTTCATAAGATAAACATGTGATAACATGATGAAAGGCTTTACAAGTAAGAAAGAGTTATTCAGACATCTCAAGGCAAGGCAGGTTTGTTTTTCTGTTCACCGAGCTTTTATATAACTCTTTTACTTGTCAGTTTCCACTGTCTGCAGTTTCTTAAGTCATGAGTCCTAGGTCACTAGACTCAGAAATTAAATGAGTCAACAGTAGTATGGAGATATGGCCTCATAATTCTCCTCTGCAGAATGAATAATAATACCTTAACCTGTACTTTAGCAATGCATTTGAGTCAAATGGTCTATGTTTAAAAAAGAAATCACAGACTATGTTTCAGCTGTGATAAAAAAATGTGATTTAGATCAGGATCCTTCTTATAAATGTAATTTCAACCTCCAAGAAACATTGCTGGGCTATTCTTTCCTACAAAAGATGTCTGTTTTCTTTTTGTAGCGTACAGGTTTTGCGAGTTCAGACTTGTAAGCAGCAAGTTGTATTCCTATCTGATTTTCAGTTTTATAATGAGTGAAGATTGGTATTTGTCAAATATCACTTTCATTTTTTCTCCATCTAAAATGAGTATTTTTGAGGGTAATAATAATGACAATTTTGCTGCTTTTCATAATGAGAGTCTCTGCCTTTAGTATGGGAGACCCTGTTACCAGTTAGCTGAAGATTCCACAGGGCATCAAGTAATGTAAGTTATTGTAGTTGTGTGGTAACAGAACTTGGTACTGTGCTTTCCAGGTTTTCTCCCATCTGGACAGTCACTAGTGATTAATGAGTATCAGATTAAGTGAATTTTTAAAACGTTTATGCAACAGTGTTTGTTGTTCAAAAGTACCTAAAGTTTCCTTTCATTTTTAAACTACTTTTTATTTTATGTATAAAAAAGCCCTCCTCTAAGACATGGTTTTGCACCACGCCTGAGTAGCTTCTCTTTGCTGTTCCATGAGGCCTATCTGCCTACAACTGAACCATGAAGAGTTCTAAAAACAGTGACTTCAAGGAGCTCTCATATGCACCTTTTGAAAATTTACTTATCTTTCTCCTGTGTCAGTAGCCTCACAGACACACAATTCCACAAAACATGCAGTAATGCAAATAATATTGAAAGGAACTGAGCAAGTGTTAGGAAGGTAAATCACCAAATGGCTCTTTAAGGACTCCTTCGAAGCACTGCTGTGTTTAGCAGCTTGGAGGTGCACCAGCCTCATAGCTGTAACAATGCAACAAGAAAAACACTTGTCTCATCAGGACAAGTATGTTGTTGCTTTCTTCATACTCTGCCTCTAGGTACTGCAAACTCACAGTTCACTGCAGGAAACTGGAAGCCTGAACAGCACAGTACTCTTTTTTCAGTGAATCCCGTGGACTGCAATTCATCTCTGTATAAACACAGAAATAACAGAAATGCCACTGCTGAAGAAGCTTATCCATCCTGAGTTTTACAGTGTCTGTCTGACTGGCTTGTCAAAGAGATTTGCAGATAGAAGGAAAACAGAACAATTTCAATGCCAGGTTTCTCAAAACAGCAGTCAAACCAGTAGGGATGCATGTGAAATAAATCAGACCGTTAAAGGTTCCTAACTTTTCTTTTTTTCTTTTCCTTTCTTTTTCTTTGGCACATCTATGTCTCCTGAGCAGGTTAAGTTTCAGATTCCTCAGTTTACATGAGAGGAAAATTGGAAATTTTCCACATAGAAAAGAGTTTTTGCAGTCTGCAAATGATGAGTATGTGACAGAGTTGGTTTCTCCATCAATGTGACTTTGAAAGAAGCCTCCATTTTATGAGTATTTTTTGAAATGTAGCATTTGCCAGAGGTCTCTAGTTTCCCTAATTATTGAAAATCTGGAACAGAGAGGAAAACTTTCAAGATAGCTCAGAAGCTAGTCTAAACCTATGAAGGGAATGGCTCCAGTGTCTGAGAAACAGAAATGCATTAGGAGGAAAAAAAGGAGTAAGCTAAGGAAAGTTTTGGTTTTGTCACTCAAGTCTGTCTGTCTAAAAATATTAGCTTCATCTGTGGTTGCACACAGTGGGGTATTTTGTTGTTGGACTGAGCTGAAACCGGAGCTGAAAGAGTTCTATGGGGCTCATGGAACAATAAAGTACACTTCAAATTAAGAAACAAGGAAGGAGCTGAAATGCCATGGCATCAGAGAGCTGATAACTGACTATGATATTGTGGGAAAGTGTAGGACGGTTTATTCAGACTTGGTTTATTCAGCATGAAGCAGGAGAGGCACTAGCAACATAAGTTGGGCAGCTGCTGTGGATGGCGTGGCTCTCTGTGCTTCAGCAAAGGTTATGATAATCATGCTTTTCTGCTTGACAGCTGGTGAGTGAAAGATTTAGGGTGAACTCGGGTGAACTCAGGTGAACATGTGTGGGAAGAATCTAATCTTCTAATAAATGTATTAAGTCCTATGCATTTTGACGTCATACTTTGTACAGCAGTTTGAAAACACAACCTTCTTCTTGTGTGATTCTTTCTAATTTCCACAAGTAATATCCATTAATAAACACTTTGTTATTAATACTCACATGCAGAAATGATTTCTCTAACTTTCTTCCTATGTACTTGTCTATTCTGGGCTTAAAAAATTCAAACACCATTAAATGAACTTTTAATTACTGTAGCTAAAATTATAGGTACATGTACAGATCATCTGCATTTGTGCCATTTCTGTTCAGTGGCACAAAACTAATCACCAAGGTCAGGATAAAAGTGACTCAAAAGTGACAAAAAAGATAAAGTGCCTGAGTCCTGTTTTCACTTTAGGGTGATTAGAATATTCAACTGTCACAGCTGGAAAACTAAAGGCAAAAGAAAAAGTTTTGCACTGTATGAAAAGGCTTTTCGTCTAACATTCTTTTTTTAAATAAAAAAAAAAAGTGGGGCATTTGTTGAAAGTACCAGAATCAGAATCTAGGACGCAGCAATTACTGTGCTGAAAGAGCACTGATGTGGATGAAATGCTTTGCCTCCATGTGAGCCAGTAGTGAAAGGACAAACATAGAAATGAATGTCTGGGTAGAGGGAAGGTCTGAATAAGCTCTGAAGTTTCTCCACAACAAACGTCCATGAAGAAATCTTGGGTTTTTTGCTCACAAAAGCAATTAATTTTAATGCTGCATAACATAGATGTTTCTCTCCATTTTATCTTACGCATTCTCCTTTTACGGTTGCAGATCCTGGTGAACTAGAGAGATTTCTGTGATATAAAAAAAAAAAAAAAAAGCCCGAAAAAAAGTTTTCCTTTCTNAAAGTTTTCCATTCATCTGGAGTCATTTCTCATCCACAGAACCACCAAGTCCAAGCATGCTATCCCAATTATAGTACTCTGGCCTAATGCACTCCTGGCCTAATGCAAGGATTTTTAGCACTGTATTAATACACAATCCTGTTAAGACACATCAGATTTTATTGTTAAGAGTGAACGTAAAAGATTGTTATATAGAGACATTTGCAGAATATTTACAGACTAAAACCACCACCTATGAGATCAGGCACCACCCAGCTAGTAAATGGTAATAGATACTGGTTTAATGTATGTATTTTGGGATACAACAATCTATTACTTTCCGTTCCTTCATTGCAGTGATTTCTGCACATAGTCAAAACCAACAAAAATGTTTAGTATTTACCTAAATTTGTGACTACTTGTTCTTTTTCAATAGAATAATTTAGAGCTTTGTTTGTCAGCAAGTTCATCACAGATTAGCTCCCCTTAACATTTTTTCTCATTACAGAGTTTTTCGTGACAATGAGTCTGTGAACACTGATGGCTCCTCCTACAATATATTGACCTTTTATGTAGTCTTTATTTTGACTCTTGATGTTTTCCAGCTCAGTGTGCAACACTGAAGCCATAAACAGAGCAGGAAGGATGTACAGCAGAGCAAACAGCTAAGAGGAATACATAATCAAAACAAAAGATGTTCTTTGAAGGTGTCTTATATTAAGTACTGTAGGGTCACCAGAATTGGACAGGCTTAGTATTTTGCTTCAGCTTCCTAACTAGGGGAGCTGAAATTATGCTGTGCAATCACATGTGTATCAGCAGTATACAGGTAAAGGACAAATTTATGTCAACATACTTTGAAGATTTCAGAACTGTGTTTTATTACACAGCCATCCTTTTAGCAAGCAAATTAAAATAGTGTAGGGGAGACTTTCAGCCTAAGGGAATGCATTCCTTTTTTTTCCTCAGAGATTTTCTTCTTTGGTAGCTGAGTACACCATATTGCACAAAACCAGCATACTTTACTGCAGTGCAGCTGTGAAGTGCCTGAAGATTTCTGCAGCTGGCCACGATCCCCAAGGTATGTATGTGACACTGGGGAAAATGGTAGGCAGTATCAAATCTGAGAAAAAATATTTGTTCTGCTTAAAGAAACTTCAGTGACTTTTCACAGTGATGCACTGCCTTATTAACTTGCCCACAAACTACTGATACATAAATCATGCTAGTTCTTGGTTAGTTCTGGAAAGAGCACAGCAAGGTGAGATCAACCTGCCCTATGTATTTGTGGGTAGGTACTGTTTACAAACAACACTGAGTTAGGTAGGTGTGTTGATCTACTTGAAGGTAGGAAGGCTCTGCATATGGATCTGGAAAGGCTGGATTGATAGGCCAAGGCCAATAGTATAACATTCAGCAAGGCCAAGTGCTGGGCCCTGCACCTGGGTCACAACAAACCCATGCAATGTGACAGGCTTGGGGAAGAGTGGCTGGAAAGCTGCCTAGCAGAAAAGAGCCTGAGGGTTCTGGTTGACAGCCAGGTGAATATGAACCAGCAGTGTGTCCAGGTGGCCAGGAAGGCCAACAGCATCCTGGCTTGTATCAACAACAGTTTGGCCAGCAGGACTGGGGATGTGATTGTCCCCCTGTACTCAGCACTGGTGAGGCCACACCTCAAATACTGTGTTCTATTTTGGGTCCCTCACAACAAAAAGGACATTGAGGTGCTGGATCATATCCAAAAAAGGACAACAAAGCTGGAGAAAGGTCTAGAGAAAAAGTCTTATTAGGAGCAGCTGAGGGAACTGGGGTTGTTTATCTTGGAGAAAAGCAGGCTGAGGGGAGACTTTATCGTTCTATGCAACTGCCTGAAAGGAGGTTATAGTGAGGTCAGGGTCGGTCTGTTCTCCCATGTAACAAGCCATAGGACAAAAGGAAATGGCCTCAAGTTGCACCAGAGGAGATTTAGATTAGATATTAGGAAAAATGTCTTCACAGAGAGCTCTGTGAAGCTCTAAAACAGTCTGCCCAGGGAAACGGTTGAGTGATCACCCCTGAAGGCATTTAAAAGACATGTAGATGTGGCGCTTAGGGACATGGTTTAGTGGTGACCTAGTAGTGGTCTGCAGTTGGACTTGATGATCTTGAAGATCTCTTCCAACCAGAGTGATTCTATGATCCTATATTTGGGGTTAGGAGAGGGAGGAGGAGGATATGATGGGGCTGAAACTTCCAGACTTTAGGACAATTACCAATACCTTGAGAAATATGATGAAAGACGAAGCTAGCTGGGCAACATGGTAAACGTATTTGCTACATGAGCACCAGCTGTTTTATGTTAGAATTAGAAGAGATTTAGGGCTTTAAGTAGACTTAATAATTGCCCTTACTAAGGTTTTAGACCGATATTTACAGCTGTCATTACTCAATGTAACAAAGTACAATTTTTCTCAGGGAGTCTATTAAAAATAGTTTTGTTTTGCTTCCTCAGTCGTTTACATTTAATAAAGATGCCTAATGACATAGTCTTCCCATCTCATCTCAGAAACAGACTTTCTGTGATCAGACACTCATCAGAATCACAGGCTTTATTGTTTCTGTTTGTTTTTAATCAAGGCCCTGACTTAATTAAAAGATGTTTTCAATTATATTTTAGAAGTACTGCCAACAGAGTTTCAAGCCAAATTCATTATGACCTTGACAATGTTTCTGACACCCAAGAAGAAAAAAATAAGTAATCACATACATGAAAGCTAGGAAAATCTTATTCCTTTCAGCATGAGGGCCTTTCATTTTCAAAAATAATAAAAAAAAATTCCCTTCTAATACCGTTTGTTTTGGCCATCAACTTGAAACAAGCCAGAAAGAGTTTGAATCTCTCAATTTTCTTATTTAAGCAGCTTTATTGAGTAACACACATGTAGTAATGTATTTTCGCTCTTCTTCAATGCAAAGGCATGGAAGACCTAGACATGTTTCTGTTTTAGAATCCCAGACAGTTAGAATAAAGACATATCTTTAAATTTGGCCCATATTAGCATCATTAATATTTAATCTTACTTTTTTTTTTTGTCTGGATCACACCTGAGAGGTTGGTGTATTTCCTGGTAAGACTGCAGAGATTAACACTGCAAATTAAATGAGCTTTTGTTCACACAAATGCAAGATCGCAACTACTGCAATTTTGAGACACAGTTTTGTTTGGTGTCAGTTTATCACTGTCACATACACACATACACACACACACACATGCAGCCACAACTTTAACAGGACATATGTAAAATTATCATTGATAGCTATCCTTGGCAGCCAAAACCAAGCAGAGTATAAAGAAAGAGTATCAAGGCTATATAAAATGCAATTTGGCCAGAGAAAGTCTCCTAAATATAAGAATATAAGTAACTTTTATTGTAGTTTTGGGGTAGAAAATACTATAAATTAATTTTTTTAATCTTCTCCTTCATTCTCTTAATCAAAACTGCATCAAATGTAATTGTCTTTAAGGACCAGATTTTGCGAGGAAGTTATGCAGCAGAAAGAGCAAAGTCTCCATCAAGAAAAAAAAGTTATCTACATTTTCTGGCAATTAAATAGTAATCTAAGATGTAGATTTTGATCTGTAAGTACTTTTATTTTCTTTTTATTCTTCACTTTAATATGACACATGTAAACAAAACTGTTCACCTTTGCTTTCAAATGGGCTTTGTCAGTGTTCCTCTTTGTTGTGTTGCCATTCAGCCTACCAGCG
>VZZY01021025.1:0-19081 GCA_013400335.1 Eurystomus gularis
TCTTCCCTCAGATGCTTTCAGCAGCCTCAGCTAATTGCTCCTTTGATGTTGCCAGGATCTTGGCACTGCAGATCAGCCCCAGCTTCCCCAGCCTTGTGCCCATGAGGGCATGAAGCTCCTGGCCCACCAAGACAGCAATCCCCACCAAAATCCTTCCTCCCACATGCCACAGCCGACAGATTCCCTATTGAGCAGGGGTTTTATATAAAGTCAGCGAGATCACGACCTCAAAGTAAAGGCAAAGTGGACTCTGGGCATACAGGAGATGAATCTTTCAAACCTGGGCTGTGTGATGGCCAGGGCCTCACCTCCAGCCATGTTGGGGTGAACCCTGCCTTCATGTCCCAGGGCACCTCCCTTCATCTCCCCAGAGATGGAAATCATAGAATCATAGAATGTGTTGGGTTCAAAGGGAACTCTAAAGGCCATCTAGTCCAACCCCCCTACAATAAGCAGAGACATCTCTAACTAGCTCAAGTTGCTCAAAGCCCCATCCAGCCCGACCTTGAATGACTTCAGGGATGGGGTCTCCACCACCTCTCTGGGCAACATGTTCCCGTTCCAGAAATCAGCCTTCATCATCCATGGCAGGCTACCCTTCGTAGCTACCCTTGGCTGGGTGCTGGTACCACAGGGCAGCAAGCTTTCCCAAGCCCTCCTTACTACAAGTAGCAACAAGGGATTTGAACTGGCCAACAAAGATGGAACCAAAGGAATCCCAGCGGGAGCATATCTTTGTAAGCTGGGGCTATAAGAGAAAGGGCAGGAAACCCAACACATCGCAAATCACTCTCCTGTCACTTGCTGTAATCTAGAAATGTTCTAGTGAAAATAAGAGCAGCCCCAGCTGCCGGCAGCGAAGCAGAATCGAGGCCAGGGAGGAGGGCAGCTCAGGTTTGGGTCTGGCTGCCAGGTAGATGAAGTCTCTGGGGCTGGTAACTGCTGCGTTGTTTTGCTACAATTTATAAATAATATAGAGCTGCCCTGCTTGGTGACACCCATGACCCACTGTCCTCTGGCTGGCCAGGCTCAGTTCTGCTGCTCGGTTGAGAAGGGGCTCAGGATAGAGCCCCGTGTTTTCCAGTTTGTCCCCAGAAATGCTCTCCCCAGATGAGGAAGGGGCAGGCAACGAGCAGGACTCCTGCCTGTGGTGAGCAAACAGCTCCTGTGCCCTGGGCAGCTGGAGGAGGGTGAAGGGACCCCCCCCAGTCCCCAAAGCAGCCATGCAGGACTCGGGACCTCTGGGCAGCCCAACTTGCTGGTCTGCCTGATGGCAAAGCATTGGGTGTGTGAGGATAGCACTCCTCCTCCTCCTCTGGGTGTTTGCTCTTGATGAATCAGACCCGGCACTAACAAGGTCAGGAAGTCACCTCCTCTTCCCTTGGCCATGGCCATGGCTGCTACAAGCCCTCGTGGCCCACTGCTGAAGTGAGAGCAGCAAAAAACATCAGCTAATGGTGCTTCACCTGAAAAACTAGGTTCTGGGGAAACAGGACTTCTTTGCCAATACAGCACCAAGTGAGGCAATAATTAGGGGGGGGCAAAAAAAAAATGCAACGGTGTCAAAGCACTTCAGAGCTTCCAAAAGCAGCAGTTTGTCTTGGGAAATGCAGATGCTCATTTGCTTTGAGGTTTTCCAGGTTTTTGATTTGACAACATTTTAATATTTTCCATTTTCAAACCTGGCTGCTCTGATCACAGAGGACAGAGCAGCTCAAGAGGAGACAAGAAGCACCCAAGAGAGGAGCGGGAGCGTCCTCCCTCCCCAGGTCCATCAGGGTTTCCACCACCACAAGACCAATTTTCTTACATCTCTCCCATGGCAGAACCAAACTCCCTGGACCACCCCATCTCCAAGCACTGGTCAAGAGATCCAGGAATCCCAGGCATTTTCTGGCCATGGGATAAGCCCAGGGCAGGGCTGGGCGAGGTGCCCCCACCTTAGCGCTCTGCTGCACCATCTTCTGCAGCCAGTGCACATCAGCTTGCTCAAATAAAGCCCCATCTGCACAGATTATTTACAGAAGGATGTTTGCTTTGTCGCAGAAGCTGATTTGGTGATGAAAGTTTAAACAGGATGGAGAAGGGACAACAGAGCAGGGTGTCCTAGAGATGGGACACAGCTCCGTGGGTCCTTCCCAGAGTCAGATCCCTGCAGCAACATCCCTCAACCTGGACACTGTGAGCACCTCATTGGCACAGACACAGAGGCTGGGATCTGCAGAGAGCCACCAGCCCTGGGAGAACCTGCCCTGCAAGTTATAGGAGATGCAAAATAACTTGTCCATGCATAGAGTAAAAAAAAAAGTCCCTGTTGGTGACCAAAAGTCCAGGGAGTCCCATCAGAGATAGCCCTGAGTGCTGCAAACAGCCCCCAGGAACAGGCATGGCAAAAGCCACCGGTGACCTGGGGAAGGGCAGAGGAAGGAAAACCCGTCACAGAAACAGTTCCCCCAAAAGCAAGCACCTTCTCTCACCTTGTTGCCCAACTGGAAAATAAAGCCCTGCTCAGGGGCTGAAGCACGTTGCTGCACCCAAGGTAGACCAGGAAACCACCTCAAGTCCCTTCAAACACCAAGATAATCCCCAGGCCACCACATCCATTCTTCCCTTTGCCACCAGGGGTAGATGAGGAGCCCACCCTTGGAGAAAAATGCCCAGGTTTCCTCCCAACGCTTCTGAGTCCCATGGGAGTAGAACATATCCACCAGGCACGAACTGGTGGAGATCACCCCTTTGAACCTCCAAATGCCCCTTTGTGGCAATCAAGGAGCTTCCTGGACCACGGCAGGTGTGGAAGCACAGCCAGAGCAGCCACACGCGCTCACCCATCCCATCCCGACTCACCCGTGTAGACTCGGGCTCACTGAGCTCCTTCTTTCTCAATACTCTGAAGATGGCTTCGGAAGCTTTCCTCTTGCTCCTACCTCCAAGGCACTGGTGGAGAAAGATATCACCTCTTCAGAGCCAGCCCTCACCACTCTCTCCTGCTACCACAGCCCAGAGTTGACCACCACTTGTCCACTCCTCCTGGGGTTGAGTCTGAGGAGCTGGGGAGCATCAGCAGCTCAGAGAAGTTGTTTCCCTGTGGATGGATCAAGAGCAGGGAAAGGGCTGGGGAAGTAGGAAAACCTGCATTTGAGCTTGCTCAACTGCTGGTTAGTGGCTCCACAGGAAACACCTTCCCATGCTCACCTGGAAAGACATGTTCCTAGCAAGGCAAGGCCATCAGCGGGCAGGGAGTGGACAGGAGACTGCATGAGATACACCCCTTGGCAGATGCAGCCTCCCTTTGCCACAGCCAGCCAAGGAAAAGAAGGTGCCAGTGAGTTCTTCAGCTCTTAAGATGCTTTTGCTCTCTGTTTTGCAGTGCTGGGGTCTTCTATGGCTGTTTCTAGAGGAAAAAGGGATTTCTCATCTACGACTAATCCAACCTGGGCTTGCTCCTAGGTAGCTCCAGTATTTGCCATTATAATAGACCTTCAGACTCTGCAGTTTTATTTTAGACTGAAGCTGTGAGGTCGCATGTGAGGCTTTTGGACAAATGCTGCTCCCTGCCCCTTCCTGAGCTGCCCCAGGGGCAAGCAATGCATAACCAGAGCTCTGGAGGGACTCAGCATGCTCTGAATCCAAGCTATAGGTGGCTAAAACCAGCAACACAGGTGGAAAACTGGTGGACCACAAAGCTGTGGGCTTTTGGTTGCTCTAAAGCTTGTATGACCCTTACAGCATGGATAAATCCTAGGCATAAGAGTCAGGGAGCTGAAGTAAATGGTGGGAAGGACTCCAGGCTTTATCACAGCTCACCCAAACATGTCAGCATGGGTGAACCTCCCAACAGGGATGGCTGAAAGCATCCCAAAGGGCTGGAGACAGAAGAAACCTGGAGTAGGAGGCTGGGACCACATTGTACCCAAACAGGTCTTGCCTACTTTGTGGAGAAAAACCCAAATCTTCCTGTTGCACCCATGGCAGAACTGCTGGGTGACAAGGAATAGTCACACTGGCCTCTCTCACCATGGAGCTCCTCCATGGCCACCTTCCCGCTGCCAGCTCTCATGGACAGGTACTAGATGTGGCTGCCATGCTTTGAGACACAACACCCACAGCTCTCTCACTGACCTCCCCAGGAGCGCAGGGTGCAGTAGAAGTCTCCGTCCTCTGGCAGGAGAAGGTTACTCAGATTAAAAGCATGTGTTCATGTGTCATAAAACCAAACGCTGCTTCCTCCTCCCACCACCCTCACCGCAGAGCTGGACAGTATCTCCAGTGCTCACCACAGTGCTCCAGCCCCACTGCCAGTGACCTCACCATTCAAGAGCAGCTTTCCTGTCACACTCGTCCAAGATGGCTCCACCACATCCCCTCAGTGCATGGACATGGACTGGAGGAGACCTGCACAGACATAACAAGAGCAATCACATCTCCAAGGGGTCCAGCAAGGCTCTCTCAGCTGGCACCCAGCCTCACCCTGTGGCATGGCGCACATTATCCTTTCCCCTCTGGTGCCACGATGGTACCAGATGCTCAGAGCAAAGCAGCATAGCTCCACAGCCTTCAGTGCCATGACTCATTGTCGTCTTCCACAGGCTGGTTTCACTCCTCCTGGGTGTTGAGTACTTTCCATGCTCAGACCTCTCTTCAGATGCTGCTTCGAACAGCTTCTGGATGGCCAAATAAGGCCCATATCAGTTGCCTTCCCACACCTCAGTGAGGCCACGTGCCTGTTCTGGTGCAGAGCCGTGGCTGCTCCAGGCTCAGGAAGGCTGAGACATTAAGTTGGAAAATGCTGATTTTGCACGGGGCTCCAACAGCACAGGAGAAGCAAAGCCCTTCTTGGGAGAGCTGCAGATCAAACCAACCTGGGAATCATTTCTTGCCAGCCACGAGTGAAGGAAGAGAGGAGGAGAACCAGGTGAAGTTAGGGATGAAGCACCATCTGCTGTGTGTCTTTGCAGGATGCTAGCCAGGCTTCACAGCCCTGAAATGGAGACCTCTCCTTCACAAATACACGGTGGTGTCTGGTGAAATCAAAGAGTGGCAGGGTCAGGATGAAACACTCCTCCATGGCCATGAGTCAATCTGTGGCATTGATGTGGACAGGAAGCCCATGAGTCATGGGCTGCACCCACTTGGAGATGACCACTAAGAACATTGCTATTATTTATAACCCAGACATTGATATGGGCAGAAGGACCTCAGCAGCTGTCCCAGGGCTGGGGCCATAAAGCGCATTGCTAGCATGTCACATCCCAAGCATCTGCTGCTCTCATCTTCTGGGTCCCCGTCCTGGATTCCCAACCTGGAGCTGGGTTCCTGGTGTGCCGGATGTGCCACCTTCATCCAGGTGACGCTCTCTATCCAACAGCCAGTCTCACTGCTAAAGCCATCATCACTGGTTGCCTAAATGTCACATTTCCCAAGGCTCTCCCCCCCAGGTACCACTGTTGGAAAGAAATGCATGAAAGAACAAGCACAGGTTTTGCTGAGAGATTTCTTACACAATTTATCTGTAGCTCAAGAGGCACTAAAGAGATACAGGAACTCTTGTATGAAAGCTTTTCTTCCTCCTTGAAGGTTTGGCTTCTCCAATTTGCCAACCAGACCCCACCTCAGTGGCTCAGGACCATGCTTTTCCAAGAAAGTTTGGACCAGATAATCCTTAAGGTCCCTTCCAACCTGATATTCTATGATATGATTCTATGACTTTCCTCCCAACGCCACAGTCAGCCTTCAGCTCAGACTCATCCTCCATCCTTCTCTGCACCCTTGTTTTGAGGCATTTGGGTTGTGCCTCATCAACGGTGAAGGAGCAGCTGTGAGCACAGCATGCAGAGCTGTGAGGCCAGGAGCAAAGCTTGCCAAGAGATTGGAAGAAAGGCTGGTTATGAGGAGCTGCCCTTCACTAGCTGGTTTGCTTCATGCCTCCCTTCCGACTGCGTGGTGCCCTCAGCCAAATATCATAAAAGGTTTATCCACACACTGATCACTTTATGTGCCTTCAAAGCTGGAGCAAGATCTCTCTCCTTGGGGAGAGGCAGTAGCTGTTGCACCACCTTCAAAGCCAGCGGAGGCTGCGCAGACTTGCTCCGAGCTTCCCTTGGCTGTGGGACTTGGTTGGGATGCTTTGGTGAGAAGTGGCTGATGCCTTCAAAGTGAAGTATGGGTTGATAAGTGGGGAGTGGAGAGAGACATTTTAGCTCCTACTGGGTAATTATCACCTAAGGAAGGCTACGGAGTTAGCTGGTGGGAGGGAAATTATAACCCAGCAGAAAACCAATCTCACCCCCAAATCCAGACTCTTAAGTGTTCGGGAGTGTTTGGTCTGGTTCCAAGGCTCAGCTTCTGAAGGAATTTGGAGAAGTCCCTCGACATACCTCCAACATGGCTGCAAAGCAGAAACCGCTTCCCTTTTGTTCAGAGGTGTACAAAAGCGAGTGACATTTCAGGGGGAGAGGCTGAAGGAAAACAAATGGCTTCGTTCAGGAGAACTGGTTGTGGTGAGAAGTGACTTAATTACACTAAGTCCCTTTACAGCAAAACTGCCAGGTGCTAAAAGACTTTTTAATTTAGCAGAGAAAGGCAGATCAACGCCAAGCATCTGGAAGCTGAACCCAGAGAGAATCCAATTAAAAATCAGGCAATGCTGCAAGAGGAACAAGTTATGAAGTGACGGATTATTGATTCCAGGATGTCTTGAATTCAAAGGAGGGGGAATCAATGGATCCTTCTAGCACTATCTCTGATGGTGATGAACACTCCTACCCAACTTCTGGGAGCATGCTCACACTACTACAAAAGTGAGGCCAGGAGTTTGGCTAAATGCAAAGTTCCCATGCATGTGATGGAGGACTATGCACAGTCCATACTAGGTAAGTCGTACTGTTTTGTGCTTGCAGGCATTAATAACCCAGAACTAGCAGCCAACTCCATGGAAACCAACTGGTAGTCACTGACAAGTTCTCATGTTGCTATAGGAACAGGGCCCAAACAAATAAAAATTACCTTTAATTTTTCCTCCTCAAAGTTCTCCCACATTACATTTCCATAGCAACTAATTAGCTTATTAGTGATCTGAACCAAGCCAGTGGACAGGAAGTGCCCAGCTCTGTCCTCTCTCACGATTAGCTGAGAAGAGCCATTTAGATAGTTTATGCCAGGTTTAAGTGGAAAGGCTTGAGCACGAGGAGTTGGGTATCTCAGGGCTGAATTTCTTCATGCCTTCGCTATGATACCTCTGGTACAAATATCACTTGGTCCCTTCTATTTCTAGCTGTGACCTTACACTTCAGTTTCTTGACCTCATCATTTCCTTTGCAGACTCCTCATGTCTCGTCCAGGCTCAGCATTGGTCTGCTTGACAGCTGCATAGCTTGGCAATGTTCTCTCATTCTTCTGGGCATGACATTCAGGTCTCTTGACTTATTGCTAACTTCTGCACCAAGCTAAAACATTTCATCTGCAAGGTCCTTGCAGGAGTCTCTCTTTTCTCATTTACACTCCACAACTACATCACCCCATCTGCCTCTGACAGTGTAATAACGGGTCTCTTCCATCTCCAAGCCATACTGAAGCATTATTCAGCTCCTTCCACCCAAGACCTACCAGTTTGAGCCCTGGAAAAGCCACTGCTCAACTCTACTTGGCCAAACCAGTGCCAATCATGCTGGTCTGAAGAGACCTACCACTGCCTTGAAGTAGCAATGAATGCCATTGTCACCTTCACAGACAAGGAAGGACTGTAGCTTTGCAGACATAACCCAACTCATTCTATGATGCTAGAAGAGACCTCTAAGGGCCATCTAGTCCAACCCCCCTACAATAAGCAGGGACGTCTCTAACTAGCTCAGGTTGCTCAGAGCCTCACCAAGCCTGACCTTGAATGACTCCAGGGATGGGGCCTCCACCACCTCTCTGGAGAACCTGTTCCTGTGCTCATATTAAAGAAGTTCTTCCTAATGTCTAGCCTAAATCTACCCTTTTCTAGCTTAAAATCATTCCCCCTTGTCCTGTTACTACAGATCCTCAGGAACAGATCTCCTCCTGCCTTCTTATAGGCCCCTTTCAGATATTGGAAGGTCACTATAAGGTCCCCCTGGAGCCTTCTCTTCTCCAGGCTGAACAGCCCCAACTCTCTCAGCCTGTCTTCATAGGAGAGGTGCTCCAGCCCTCTAATCATTTTTGTGGCTCTCCTTTGGACACACTCTAACATAGAGCTACAAGGTTGCATTAGATCACCCTCTCTTGATTTCAAGACATCCTGGACACAACCCCGAGGCTGATGGACATGACACATTCTCACCCCATGTACTGCCTGTTGGGCAGACTTCAGGCTGAGCAGCTGGACTCAGGCTGGATGACACCAACACATGGGTGCTGTATGTCCTGCCCAAGCTCAGCAGTCACAGGAGAGGACTGATGACACAGCAATTGGGTGTTAAAAATCGACCAGGAAAAAAGAAATCATTTTTTTAAAAGTGTCCAAATTGCTGTTGACAACTGCTGGTGTCATGAACACAAACCAGTGCGTCCAAGGAGATTAGATGCACTAAACCAGACTTACATGTCCACAGAGAAGAGGTGCTACCTCCAATTAGTGTCAGAAACTTTGGAAACCTGAGATCAAGTCCCATTTCCTTCCCCGTAGTAGAAATCCCCTGAAACCCGAAATCTGCTGAAAATCCCCAAATCTGCTGACTTGCAGCCCCAGGGAAACACAGCCCCCCGGGTCTTCTTGGTTTTGTTTCCTATGATTTGACTATTTTGGCACATCTCAAGGAATAACTTGCAAAAATAAGGTATAAAGGGGGAAAAAACCAACCAGCAATGAAAGGCAAGCAGCTGAGAGTCTTTGAAACTAGAAATCTTGAGTCTCTTAGTCCAGAGTCTTAAATAACAAGTGAGAAAGACAAACAAACAAAGAAGTACAATGACAGGACAAGGGATGATGTTTTTAAAACTAAAAGAGAGGAGATTTAGGCCATATATAAAGAAGAATTATTTTTTTTTTTACACTGAGGGTGGTGAGAGCCTGGCGCAGGTTGCCCAGAGAGGTGGTCACTGCCCCATCCCTGGCACCATTGCAGGTGAGGTTGGCCGGGGCTCTGAGCAACCTGCTCTAGTTGCAGATGTCCCTGCTCCCTGCAGGGGGGTTGGACTCGATGAGCTTTAATGGTCCCTTCTAACCTAAACCAGTCCATGATTCTAAGCCAGCTGAATTCAAGGGAGACCAGCTTTTCTCCCCTGAATTTACTACAGGGAGGACTGAGTGCCTCAGGGACTTGAAACCCTGCAGAAGTGCAAAGTTTCCTTCTCCTGTTCCCTTTGGTTTTGCCATTCCAGCGTTTCTGGGAGTCTAGATTATTCACAGAGAATAATCCTCCCTCTATAGACCTGTGTCTTCAGCCCTCCCTGAGAACCATGCAAAGCTGCCATGCCATCACCTTTCCCTCCAGCATGATGATTAGCAAATTGCTTCCAAGAATAATATAAGCAGGTGTCCTCTGGGTACAACCTGAATGCTCAGGACCTGGGGGCTTCAATTAAAATCCATTCCTGTGACTTCTGATAGAGGCGGCTGCACTGAACGTTTCTCCTGAGCCCCTCTTATAAATTGTTGATAAGGATGAGTCAGTGGAAACGAGATCCGAGTGCTAGTTTCATCAAAGGCAAGAAAAATCACCCACATCTTTGTGGACTGGGTGTCACCAGATGGGAAGGAATGTGTTGCAGAGACCACTGATCCTGTCTGGAAACCTGCCCACCCTTTGCATCCTCAGCTTGCGACACTTTCTGCAACCACCTCTGCTCCACAGGCTCCTAGATGTAGGAAACCCTCTTCCAGCCCATCCTCCTCACCAGGCTCAGGGGTGCATCCCGCACCCCAGCACAGACGGTAGGAACAGCCTTTTCCTCCCACCTTCACCAGCCAGGACAGTGAAGGAGCAGGAGCCAGGAGGGGACATGTCCTCCTCTCCCAACACTCATGTGCCCTGTTACATGAGTGCTCAGCATCTGGAATCCTCAATAGGAGGAATATGATGCTCGTGCTGATGGTTTCTTCTTCCTTATTTTAGGATCCACTTGCAGTCATTTTTAGATGTTCATTAACGTTTTTACACTTTGTGTTTTCTCCACTGGTCTGCAGCTCCACGTTGAATCTGAATTTACTATACGAGGTGCCATTTACATACGTTAGATACTATTACTTTTTTCTCCTTGTTACCCCTAAACTCAGTTCTGCATGTCCTTCACTGGTCTCTGATGACTTGTTTATAACCACGGGGTCTCCACAGCAAATCCTGGGACACCAGGTCTCACCACCCCATGTCTGCACTCCTCTTCACCACATCCCACATCTCCACTTCTCACAGCTCTACTTTCACACCAAGCCTAGATTTCTCTATCCCACATCATTATATTAGAGTAAAAAATAACTCATTCTACAAAGAACAACTGCTTGCTGCTGCTATCTGTATAAAACCATGCAAACAGAAGTAAAATAAATTACTCATAGCTAGCTGCTCAATTACAAAAACTGCTGCTACACCTAAACCAAGTAAAACAAAACTGTGGAAGGCCAAGAAAAGTTCAGACAGAGCAGGTCCACCTCAGTCCTGAGGCCTCGCAAACTCAGTGCAAGGCTGATGGTCTCCTGCAATGGCAATACCATATCACAGAGCTACAGGTACCATGGGTTGCATTGTGGAGCTCCATCTTCTCATCTCCACATGCCCTGGGATAAGCAGCACTGGCACCCTGGGGTGGGGACAGAGGGGTCCTTCTGAGAGCCCATTGACCAAGTAGAGGTCAGGGTGGAGGATTATTGTTTTCATCCCAGCCTGGAGGAAAAATGCCTGGCCTTGGGATCTCCAATGCTCAGGATCTTTGATGCTTTCACTGCTGTGTCCAAGCCACTGCTGAGGACCAGGGGATGGAGGACAGGCTGCCGGCTCCTTCCTCTCTGTCTGCTTCATTACCTCCAAGATTACACACACAATAAGCGCCCAATTAAACACTTGCTGGCAGAAAAGCATCTGGAGCAGGGGTCAGCATGGCTCTCTAAGGAGTATTCCCCACCCCCCAACCCAGGGGCTGTGCTTCCAGTCAAATTCATGTAAATCACACATGAATTCCCATAATTAATCACCGCCAGCCCCCGCTGAGCTCGTGCTGGTGCGAGCGATAGCAGACGGGGCGGGCGTGCTGGGAAGATGAAGAGCTGAGCTCACATCTACACAGACACCAGCCAGGTCAGGATGAGGCCGAGCTGGGCACCATGTGATGGAGAAGCAGCAGTGGGGGATGCTCAGGTGCTCCCCAGCACCCCCCAGATGCAACAGGATGGAACCTCCAAGCAAATTGGCTTTTTTAAAATCAGAAACAGCGCAATCTGTCTGGTTAAGTCCCACTGAGACCTGCAGCGAATTCGCCTAGCCCCAAAACAGGACCTGACCCCACAGCGGACTGAGCCTGGCCGCCAAGTAGCTTCTCTGGTGGCTTGGAAGGACCAAGCAGCATCAGCACAGGCACACAAGCCCGTCTCGCCTCCCTCCTCCACCAGCCCTGTCTCCATGTCACCCATGGGAATCTGATTATCAGCAAGATCTCTGCCGCCCGTCAGATGTGATCAAAACCACAATTCAATTAAATTTGATTGGATTGAAAGCTGAGGGTTTCAAGGAGATAGGCACCCACACCGAGGGTAGGACGCCATTCCTTGGGAAAGCAGGCTGGGCTCTGCGGTGAAGGAAAAGCCTGGATGTGGCTCTGGCCCCAGGATGAACTCCATCCCTCGGGGCTGGGAGCCTTTGCCAGTTCACACATCTGCCTTCTGGAGGATCCCAGATAGAGTAAGGTGAGCCCAGCCTCCCAAGATGCTTTTAATTCTTTCTCATCTTTTGAAATAATTAAAAAAAAAATTCTGAAGGAGAAACTTTGTCATCTGAGCAACAGCGGGGAGGGAAAAAAAATCCAACAAAACACGCCTGGAGATGAAAGGGAATTCTAGATGGGTATTTCATCTCTTGCTCTTGTAATGAACATGGAAACAGAAAAAGAAAGAAACAAACAAAAAATCCCAGACGCGGTTAATGAGCTTTGCATTTAAATGTGGCACCAATGTCACCGCGCAGACGGTTCCTTCAAGGTCCCGCGTACCCGCTCGCACCGGCCGCGGGACAGCCCGTCGGAGCAAATATTGGATCAGATTAAATTTCACTAGTGTTTACTAAATAAAACATGCATTTCGAGAAATCAGGAAAAAAGTTTGTTAAATATTTTAGTACATCTGGCCTCCGCTTCCCCACCCATATAGGGACTTACAAAATGCTTTGCATATTTATTTTAGCATGCACTAGATTTATTTAAAAATAGCATCACCAGCACTGGAAACAGCCCACTTGCTTTTCATCTAGATCTTTGCATGGAATCAATGAATCCAAAATTAAACAAGGTTGGGTGAACTCAATCTATACACGGACCTATTTGCTGATCAATACAGAAATGGATGCCTGAGCTCTCTTTACTGTGTGAAATATGAGGACTTGTGAGAGAGAAATTGCTTTTGTTATTATATTAAAAAAAAATCAGATTTAATCTCCCCACATAAAAAAATTATTTATTGCAGAGATGCTTTCTCCTAAATAATTCATGCTGGTTGTATAGTACCCAGAATAAAGAAGACTCCCATCTTCCAATCCTAATGAGAGGGAAAAAGACCTCCAGTGTTTTTCTTGGATTCGGTCTCATCAATGCAAGGAGCTGAAACTGTCCTTGGCTTCAAGAGGGTGTCCTCCCTGGCACCAGGGTGGAGCTGACTCCCCCAAAACACAGAGAAAACCCACAACGTGCTACACACGTAGGGAGAAGAGCTTCAAACACATCTGGAGGCCAATCTCAGATCACCACTAAAAAGCACGTGGCATTGAGGTTCAAGGGGTGATGATGGTGACCAAGTAGCCAGAACCCATCTGACAGAGGGAAAAAGCATCTCCTGAAGAAGCCACCTTGATATGGCCATAAAATAAATCCAGCCTCCACTCTGTGTTCTTTCAAAACAGGGTGGAGGTGAAGCCACCCTGGGATGCACCAAGCACTGGCTCTCCCAGCAAAGGGGAGCTGAAAGAGGACCAAAGGTCAACCCAGGCCATCCCATATGAAGTACATGGGAGACATGAGCTACTAAGATCAGTGGAAATCTCCCCTGGCCTGGAACAGGAGCAGAATCAGAGCTGAAGAGCATGGATTCAGGAAAGAAAGATGACTGGCCTTTTAAGCTCATCTTGGGGACAAACTTTAGGGCTGGCTTTGGGAGCTTCCTTGTGTGGCCGTGTGCTCAGCCAGCCCCCTTTCTCCTAAGCATGCTGCAATAATTGATCCATCGAGGGCTGTACCTGCTCTGCTCTGAATAAATCTGCATATCAGCCACTTCTGTGAATGAAAAATGCATGTGCCAGTAAATTGGAGGTGAAATAATACATCTGTTGTCAGCACTCTCTTTTTTCTCTTCCACGAGTTTCATTAGGGAGAGACAGATCGTCTCTGATAAAGTTAACACCACCAGTTCACTAATTGTTTCTGACACTTCCCTGTTGCTTTGATGATGGATCGCTGCAGAAGCACCAGCCCCAGGCAGGCAGGGAGGGATAAAGTCACCTCTTTGGGCTGTTGCTGGAAGAAAACGTAACAAAGCTGCAGAGCTTGTGCTCAGGAACAGCTCCAAGCCGTGGCAAGGCTGAGGACACAGGGGTGGCAGGGGTGTCCCAGGAGCCCTGCGAGAGGCCAGTGCTGGATTCAGATCCCCCAGTGCTGCAGCCAGCTCCTGATTTCATCTCCTCTGAACGAGCAAGTGCATGAATGAGAGGAGGAATGGGAAATAGCTGACCCAGGCCAGTCACATCATGCACCCCTGAGGGAGCAAGCTGAGCTCAGGGGACAATTCAAGCCCCAGCTTCCCTGATCACCTTCACCCACCTGCTTCTTTCAGCCCTTCTCCAGGCCAGGTACTGGGCAAGCCCAAAATGACTGCTTTTGAGCCCAGCATTTTCTCCATGGAGAAATCCCAGATTATTTCAGCCCTCCCATGGGCAAGGCAGCCACAGCAGCCAGCTACACTCAGCATCACCTTGGGATGCCTGGAGAAGCCAGGTGGGACAGTGACAATGCCAGTGCCCCCACCACTGCCTGAGCCCTGTCCCATCCCCATGCTGTCCTCCATCCTGCCCCTGCGTGGCCAGCAATCCCATTAGCAGCTTGACACATGCCCGAGCACGCAGCAAAGAGGCAACAGCTGCTTCCCGCTGGCCCAGATCGAGGATTTTAATTAAGGAGAAGATTTGGGGGAATAAAGGGGAAAATCCCTCCCAAAGCTGTAATTAAAGACATTCAGGGTGAGGCGGGACAACAAGAAAGGACACATCCTGCTGCTGATGGGCTCAGCTCAGGAGGGCAGTGCAAGGGGAGTGGACCCCCACCATGGCCCTGTGCTGCTAGTGCAGCCCCCTCCCCAAGGGATGTATCCACCCACATGCAGGTGATAGAGGCTGCTCTGCACCCATGAAAACAACCTTTCAACCTTGGCTGAGGTCCCCAAGACCTCCAGAAAGATTTACCAAGTGCAGAGCGAGCAGGGACTCCAGCCTACATCAAACCCACATACTGTTGATACGGCTCCAAATTATTGTAAAGGTTGGAGAGGCAGGAGGGTCCTCATGGCACATGATCCTGGCCCTGGTTCACTCCCTCTGAGCCAAAAGGGGCCAGGTCAGAGCCTGAGAGGCCACTGTGGCCTTTGGGAGGCGGATGCCACCACTGCGAGGTGCCACAGAACCCTTCTGAGCTATTTGGAGAGGTTCCTGGAAAGCAGCACGGCTTGTGATTTGGTGTGTGCTGGTGCTTCCGGAAAAACACCAATTCAATATGGTGCTGCTGAGGGCATCACCAGCTGGGATGGGTGACCAAGGAACACCAGACCTCCTGCTCCATCTCCAGTGGGATGGGGGTGCCTGGCTGTGGAGGGTCTGAGAGCTGCACTGGTTCCCAACATCTCTCCATCAGCTGCTGAGCTGGGCACAGCCTGTGCCACCAGCCCACTCAGAGCTGGTGTTGGAAACTGGAGATTTTCCCAAACGTGCTTAGCACTTTATTTAGCTCTTGGTGGGTCTCATCAGCTCTGGAGGAGCAGCTCTACCCCGTGGGCAGTATCTGCTCCTCAAATCACCCTTGTTCTGGAAGAAGAGGCTGCGCGGCCCCTTCCAGCACTCAGAAATACTCCAAACTTCAGCAAGAAGGCACAAAGCCAGCCCCAGGCAGGGCAGCACTGTCCGTCCTGGCCCTATACACTGCTTGGATTAGTCTTGAGCCCCAGAGCTGCACATGGGACAGACTTTGGACATGGTTCTTATGGCTCAGACAACCCCAAACCTGCTCAGGAGTCTCCCTGCTCCCATCACTACATGGGACCAGAAAGGCAGTCCCCTACTATGGGAGTTCACGAACCCTGATGCTGCACATCCCTGCATGGCTGTTTGGTGCAAACCAGCCCCTTTCCCAGCCCCATGCCTGCTCCATCACAGTAACTTCAATACCCGCTATCAACCCAAGCTTCTGCTTTACTTCTTTAATAGACAGGAAAGGGAAGAGTGCAGCCAACCTGCCAGGCCAGCCAGCAGCGGGCCAGGTACTAGCCACAAAACATCTCCCTCTGGCACCAGATACCAACTGTGCAGAGAGGTGGGGACTCAGCACAAAGCAGTGAGCAGGGAGGGGAGCTGGGCTGAGGCTCTGAGTGGGAAGACCCCATATAACGTATTTCCGAATGACCACAGCCAAGGCTTCATTAGTGGTGATAGGCGCAGGATCCAGGTGGCATCCCAGTGCCAGGACACAGAAGCGCTACAGGAACCAGGCTCACGTCCTCGGATGCACGAGTAGACCTGGCTGTGCCCAGGGCTGTGGATAACCTGTCACATCAGGAGCCAGGAAATGAGGTTTGAAGGAGAAAGGTTCAGCAATGGTCTCCTGTAAGGGGAAAGAGCCCCTGGGTGAGGCATGGAGCAAAGTGACAGACCCTGGCATAGGATAGCCGCAGCATAAGTCTCCAAAAACACCACAACAGCCCTGAAAAATCCAATGGGGTGGGAAGACAAGCTGGAAACACCCCTCCCTGACCTGCTGCCACCCCTACAACTCACACTGGCAGAGCCACCAGCACCTCTGCATCCTCCTGGCTTACCCCAGGCTCCCAAAACTGCAGCCAGCGATGTTCCCCATCGCTCCAGCCCAGCTTTACCAGGTCGCTCCCTGTCCCCGTGCAGCACCAGCCCATATCGATTCAGGTGAGGCAGCACCACATTCACATGGCAGCTGCTGCATATTTACACAGCGATTATGAACCCTGCGAAGTGGGGGAGGCAAAAGCACCCCTGGGGTCCCTGTTCCCAGGGCTGGGGGCAGCTGCACACCAGCTGAATGTCTCCTGCCACCAGCAAGGGCTCACCAGGCACCACTTCCATTGCACAGCCACATCCCGGGCTACCCTCAGCAGCTTCTCGCTGCTGACACTGAACGGGACCTGTTGCAGGCAGCGATGTTCTGCAGGGCCTTTGCAGAGGGTCAGGATGACCAAGGAAATAATTAATCAGCTCGCTGAGCTGGATGCTCAGAGAAGCCACGCACACAGTGCACACTTCATGGCATCAGGGCAGCTTCAGACCCAAGCTGAAGGTTTTGCCTGAAAACTTGGATTTTATTTATGAAACCTCAGCTTCCATTTGAAGAAAAGGGGATATCACTCTAGAAAAGACATAAGTGGCCGCATAAGTGGCCCTGAGCAGAGGACGACACAGCTGATATCAAGGTAACTGCTTTGGTTCATCAAGGTTCCCATCTCCTCCACGCCGAGATGTAAATCAAGTGCAAAAGCCACCCTGGCTCACCCAGCTTCTCCGCAACCTCCTGCCCACGTGCCTGCAGCGCTCGTCACCGCTCCCGGTGTCTGGAAATAAACAGCCTGTTCCAGCACCGCTTGGTATTTCAAGAAAGGTTAACGCAGCATGTGAGGGGCCAGAGCCACCGCTCACGGGGGCTAGAAAGCCTCCAGGCAAACCTGCCAGAGGACCGGGGCTCCCAGCATAGGAGGTGACCTCCTCGGCTCCCCCAGAGCGTTCGCTTCAACCTTCAATATTTCCAGGCTTCACGCTGCTACGGCTTCCTTCTCCCACCCCCATGTTTCCCCACCAGCATCCCTACCTCTGAAAAAATCAACAGGAATTTCAAGTTGAGAGGGAAGCCAGGAGGTCCGCCTTCGCTGGGTGAGCCAGGAGTTTTCCCCCTGGTTTGGGGCTCTTGCTGAAGGCAGCAGAAAATCACCCCAGTTTTCCGGTGCTCCATCAATAAGGAGTTGCTGCTGGTCCCAGTGCAAGTCCCAGGGGAAAGCAGCAGCAAAGCAGCTGCACATGGACCAGTCCCATGGCTCGCTCCATAAATATATGCCCACTGGGGCTAAATTTGCAAACTAGGCTGCTAGGGTGGACAGAAAAAGCTTGGAGATGTTTTATCCAAGCCAGCAGTGAAAACAAGTGCAAAGCTTAGGAGCTCGTATCCAGGGATGACCAATTATCAGGGAAAAACAGAGGGCACCAAAGCACCTAGATACTCATGTTTAAACCAGAGCCTGAGCTGTCCTCTCCTCAAAACAAGCCACCTACCCTTCTGCTGGAGAGAAGAGGTGGGAGACATCCTCAGCAGCTCCTCACGGACAACAGAGGACCTCCAACCCAGATGCACCTCACTTAACCCCTTCCCTCTCTGATAGGCTGCCCCAGTCCCTCCAGGGACCAGCTGAAATGATTTTAAAGCCTCTGGTCAGCATGGCTGGGTCTGGAAAGGCCAATCCATGTTCCTGAGGTCTCATTGGTATTCTGCAGCTTCAGCTCATTAGCACTTAGGTGCTACAAGAGCGGGAGCGTTGGAAGTTTCTGGGCGAGACAGCTATTAGGGGAGGATTGAACACATCTCGCACAAACCAATGGCCTGCATGAACTCTCTAATTTACGCGATCGATCTAGAAGGTGCCCACAGGCCACCTGAACCAAAAAAACACCACCCAACCTGCCCTAGATACAGCCTCAGACACCTTCAGAAAAAAGAAGAAAAATTAAGCAAAATAAATAACCAGCAGCCCCAGAAAACTGGCTGCATCATCACACCCCCTGCTAACGCTATTAGCCAGCCCTCCTCCGCAGTCAGCTCCTCAGGAACAGCGTGAACTCCAGCTTAGCAGCTCCTGCAGAGACCCACCAGCCCAGCAAACGGCCAGTATAACCAGTACCAACACCCACGCTATACTGGGAGAGCGCATTTGGGGGTCTGCCCTGTTAGAGAGACCGTGCTCCCAACGCACGCTGCTCAGCAAAGCGCAGGACAAGCTGTTGGCTCTGAAACCCAGGAGGGTTGAGCTGCTGCAGCCCTGATGGTCCCGATGTCCTTGCCCGGTGTTGGACATGCTGAGTTTTCCCTTCTCCGCATCTGGAGCTGTGTCCTTCTCACCCAGGTTTGGGCACTGCCTGTTTACACCTCATGATAGACCCATGGGGAAGTCACCGGGCAGAAATAACCTCTTTTGGCTTGTATTTGAGACAAACGGGGAGAAAAAACACTCCACCATCTCTCCTAACAAGGGAACTCAAAGTGATGAATTTTCTGCTCCTCCTGAAGTTCTTTCCTCGGAGGCACTGATGCATTTTTCATGGGGCTCGATGTAGCTATTAAGCTGGTAATTGAAACGACGAACGCTCCAGCTCGGCCCTGGCCCCACAGCAGGCTGGGCCCCCTCCGAGCAGCCCCCACGCCCCGTGTGGGGGCCAGTGGGGGCTCCTGAGGTCCCTGCTCCCCCACAGCATCCCTGACACCCCTCGGTCCCCCCTCCGGGCAGAGCATCGCCACCGAGGTCCCGGTGTCACCGGCCTGATCCTGCCTGGGAGGGGCTGGCAGAGGGAATATTTGGGGCGGGGGCCATTCCCCTTCTCCCTGTCCCATTGCACGGGAGAGGGTGAAACTACATCCCCCCCCCCCCCGCTAA
>VZZY01021027.1:8614-20335 GCA_013400335.1 Eurystomus gularis
CAGCCTTTCATTGAGTTTGATCTCCAACATCCCAATTAAAAACAGAAAAAAAAAGAATCTCAAGTTGTTGCATCAGAACTACATTGCCAGATAACACTGGCAAAACCTGCATATTCTTTTTGCTCATGGGGAAGCTCAGTAAACGCAACAGCATTAATGTCTTAATGAAAATAAATAAATAAATAAGATTTTTAAAGGAAACATTGAACACTAACTAGAACATGCTTTGTATTGGTAAGTAAAAGCACATCCAAATGAAACATATTCATTGTAAAATAACTTATTTAAAAACAAGCACCTCAAAAAATTTAGCACAGCCTTTAGAGCCCCTGCACTAAAAAAACCCCAACAAAAGCAAGTATTTTCTTGAGTGATAAATTAAAATCATTTTCTAGTTAAAGCTGAAATTTAAGACCCGTGAACACTGTTTCCTCATAAAAGTTTGAACTTAAAAGGCTGCATTTAGAGAGGTTTAATAAAAATATCCCTTTTTTCAATTTCACAGTCTCAAAAAAGAGGTGCAAAATACAGAAAGCACATTACAAAAGTGGACCCAGGACATTTCTAACCATGATTGCTTTGCTATTCAGTTAACATTTTTTGCATTCAGCTTCAAACTAACATTTCTGAACCATTAAGTATAATAGAGACAGTAACATACAGCTCTGTGGAAGGATTTAATTTACTTTGTGGATATTTTGTGGTGTGATTAATAATCAACAAAGCAAACATTTCTTCTTTGAAGTTAGTTAGCTAGTTAGTTACGTTAGACTCACCAGAAGTCCAAAAGTAAAGCTGTGTCCTTGTTACACACATCCACAATTGTTTAAGTGTACAATACAGTTACAGAAGAACAAAAAGGTATGAAACACACACACACACAGGGCTAATGTTCTGGTTTCCATGGGGAAACTGACAAGAAAAATATCCTAATAACTAATAAAGCTGGTTAAATATTTCTATTAAATTCGTGTTTAATAGTACAATTAAGAAGAATAAGGGAAGTAAAATTGAGAATAAGGATCAAATCAACATGAGTGATATGCCAAGTGAGACCTTAGCAACACATTAAAGGAAAAGGATTGTCTTTCACCAAAAAACAGCAGCGGGAGGGGAGGCATGACTACCACATAAAATGTTTTCTTAGATTTGCTTCATTTTGGTTAAACACTTCATTCATACGTTTTGAAAATATGAAACACAATGGTAATCTAATAATAAGAAAATGAATGTACAGTGAATCTATGCTAAATCATACATGAGAAATAAACAACATGCTTTGGTCATGCTTCCACTGTTAATTTCGATAAAAGCTTTTCTGACAGTACAAAAATGACTGGTACTAATTTGTAATAGTAATTAGATACATTCATGAGGTGATGAGCTATTCGTACATAAGGCACCAGAAACGGGCACCCCAGAAATAACATGGCTGCTGTACGACTAGTGTTCTGTTATTGTACTTTTCTGGAATTTTTTCACTGAATTTTTTCAAGAAAAAGTAAAAACAGAAGAGGTAGATGAGGAAGTACTATATATCACAGATTTTGATGAGCAAGTCATCTTTTAAAATAAACCTGCCAGATCACACACGTCTCCCACCCACAACTACTTTTTCTTTTTGGAGCAGTACTAGTGGCAATAACATTGTTCCACAGCTCATGCTAATTAACTCATGCTCAAAGTAAATTTAAAATTACCAATTTCCATACTGCCAACTGTCTTCACATTACAGCCTGGTGTTTTGCCCTTCTCAATCAATCCCTAAAAACGTCTTTGTTTTTATTTTAGCAATGCTACACTAACCAGCAAGCCTGATCATCAAACCTAGGGACAGTAGATGAGAGCAATCCACACCACTTATATCCATTAGCTATCTTCTATTTTTTTTTAAGCCATCGACGACATATTTAAGCTTACTAATTCAGATGCTAATGGAAATTCTCCTTGTTGCCAAAGTATGTGTAGACTGTATTAATCAGGTATTAAAGTATAACTAAATGAATCAAGCTATGCATCGCACTTGATTTTTTAGTTAATACTTAATGCCTGTTACATTTTAGAAGTCCACATAAATACCTATATATTATTTCAAACTCTTCCACATTTATTATAGCTTCATGTAACAAAGCCAGTTCATGTTGCAACCCATATTACAAAATAAATATAAGGGACAAATACACCATGTTCAAAATAGCCAGTGTAGACTGCACACACATGACCTGGTATTTATCATGCTCAGACACCATACAAGACTTAAAATGCTTTTGCATTAAAAAATAAAATTAAAAATTTGTATGAGATGTATACAACATATTATACATAAACTAAATCATAGTGGGTTATTAATCTTAAGAATAAACATTAATTAGATGAGATTAATACAATGTTTAAATATGTCGTAAATTTATGACTTGATTTATCACACAGTTCAGGCAGATCAAAAAGAATTAGCAGCATCTTTAACCACAATAAAGTTTTGTTGTGTTAAAAACAATCGTATATAAAAAACAGAGGCATCCTTTCCCTTCAGAACAGTAAACAAAGACTAAAATATAATATAAAAACAAGTAATTTAGAACTCATGTTAGCATGTCAAGTGTAAAATTGCTTTCATTTTCAGACCAATTGCTTTCCTTTTTAATAGCAATTTCCTTCCTTTTTTTAAAATAAATTATTCTTTGTGATGTTCATTAATATCTGTTTTGCAAGTTAAGAGGATCTCTAAATTAGAGGACTTTGCCACCTCAAAGATACAGTTTATACAAGTAAGAAAGACCAAAACAAATACTTGAAGAAATTTCTTTCAAAAATGAATATTTTAAGCTACCATATGAAATTATTACAAAAGGGTCAACAACCACATGGCCTTGACAGGAAACACCATTAAATACCCTTCAAATTTCACCATCCTGATAACTGTTTTATCATTACAAACCACACTATCACTGTACAACAAAGATCATCAAAATATTAAATGCAAACTCTACAGCATTTCTTGTTGCAACAAAAAGAGTGCCTACCATGCAAATACAACTTCCTAGAGCTCCTTATTTACCTCCATTTCATTTCTTCGCCATCCCTTCCTCCCCTATGATCTCTCTTTTCTTTCTTATTCCTACCTTTTGTTTTCGCTTTTCTTCTTCCCCTCTCTTTCTATGCACTTTTGTTTTGTCATCTGTTCTCATTTGTTACTTTCTTTCAGCTGGCAGCATGTGAACCCCGGGGCAGAGGTCCCCTTTAGCCATGTCTGAGAATGTCAAGCAACTCTGGCTATGAAAGCCAACTACCACCTGGGAAGGGATGAGGGGGGCTTTAAGCCCACCAGAAAAGCCTGCCCAATAAAAGTCAGCCTCGCAGTCTGTAATTATAACTTCTCATACACATACACTGGAACCTTGGAAACTATCCAAGCTTTCCTTTTTCCCACCCTTTCCCTCCTGTTCATTCTCTGCACTCCAGCAAACAAATAAGAAACTGAAGTGGTATTCATCAAAACAAAATCAAAAACCCAGCCAAAACCACCAAAAAACCTCAAAGCACTGAAATTAACAGGATACTGAACAGGTTTTGAGTTGCAGCCTTTGCTGACTAATTTCCTCAAACAGTTCAAAATGAACAATGAACCATTATAATTAATTCTGGACTTGAGCTTTAACAAACAAGCAGGGTGTCACACTGTTCCGTGATGCAAATTTATCTTGTTTCATGATCTGAGTTGTATCATTATTATAGAATGCTTATTGAAGGAAGTACCTTAGCATCCAACACACCAAGTTGTACTTTCAGCATTAATTTAGCAATTCTGGCAGAAATGTGCTCTAATTCTTGCTAAAAGGGAAAAAAAAAACTGAAATTGGAAGCAAGATTGTAACCTTACACATACAAAGAAGTCTTATGAAAAACAATTCTTAAATTCGTAAATCCAGTTGTCACAGCAGAACATTTCTCAAGACATTCAAAGCAATGAATCAGTCGACATCAATACCCAGAATTACTCAATACCCTGAGAATTTACTTTCTCAGATTGTGACATATTTACCAGACAGCTCAAATGAGTTAAAAAGAACTATGTACCATGAACCTACAGGGAAAGTACTTCACACCATTTTCAAAAGACTACAGAATTAAACATTTGTCAGCATGTGAACTACTTCTGGATTCATTTAGTAAGTAAATACACGCTTATATTACTGTTACATGACTCCAAACATATCAATGCCAGATTAAGACCACATGTAACATTCAAATGACATTATGGCAAGTTTGTGCTGTGTAGTCAACTGGTGTAAAAGAGAATGACCGTTCTGACTCCTGTTAGCTGCTACTGTTCCTGTAACACAGCAATGCTTTTGGACAGTAAGTGCTATAAACAAGGCTTACACCAGATGAAAAAGGCAACCGCTACCTTCAAAAAAATGTACAATGTATCGGTGGGATTATTACCATTAGATGACCCTGTGATTAAGAATTGAAAATTTAAGAATACAGTAAACTTCTACCCTAAGTTAGTAGATATTTCAATACTTACTTGTCTTTCAAATGACTTTCCTAATATATTAGATATCTAGAAGTAATTTTATTCAGCATTCTAAATCTATCTTCCCCTTCAATTTCCTCTTTGCCGAGTTCAAAAGATCTTTACCTGTATTAGCCAGAACACTTATAATGTGATAGTTTCCTCTTTAATTACAGCACACTAACAGTAGGAACCATTGTTCAGGGACTTGGACAGTCATGGAGGGCTCTTTGTTCACCTGTTCATTGTCAATAAGCAGAAAGATTTGACTTAGACCCTTCTAGCCGCTACTAGATACCTAGATGACTTTTTAATTCTTACATTTATATAATAAAAATACCCATCTACCCTTTAGTCATATTCTTCTCAGCTTTACATCTACCCAAATTTCTTATGCTAATTTCCCAGAGAAGCTCAGATTATTTCAGTATTCCTACTAAGATTCCGAACTTCCATTTTATCACAGAAAAGAGTTATTTAGCTTCATAGTGGAAAAACGTGATCTGAAAGTAAAGCAACTCTAAACAAAGCAAATTCTTTACACATTCAGAGCTGAAAAAAAAAAGAAACCACAAAACCTTTTCAGAAGTAAACAAGGAAGGAAGCTTCAGTTTTGCCTTCCTAAAAAATGTAGCAATGCTATGAAAAAAAGGAAGAAGGCACCTAAAGCTGAAACAAATGTAGAAGGGAGAGGGTTCACAAAAGAAGAACATAAAGCCTGGAGAGTTCTGTATTTCCGGCAACTGATCACGCATTTATCATCACAAGTCATGGTTTTAGACCTAAGTTGGATAACCATGTAAGAACAAAATGGAAAATACTATGGACTACAAAGCAGATGCACAGACTCGCATTACTTTCAAAAAGCAGACTTTTCAGAAGGAAAAGCCTTTTTTTAAAAAAGAGAGGAAAACCAAAGCCCATCAATGGAGGAGGGGGGTACAACAATTCAGAGTAGTCTAATAATATGAAAAAGACCTCAATTTCTAAACGCATGAAAGATTCCTCCAAAATTATGCAATGTTTTATAAGAAGTAACTCAAGGTAAACAAAATTAGCCTAATACAGAAGGTTGCATTATTTATAAAATTTGGGCAATTTCTGGTGTCTGTCTTTTTATTTTTGTTTTAATTCAAGCCTAAAGCTAGAGCTACAAAACTTACAAAACAGATATATCACATTAAATAGCTCTATTACAGTCTACGCAGGTGCAAAGGAAAAAAAACCCACGAAAAACCAAAACTCACCAACAGCCTGTTTCCTCGGAAGGGTCTCACTCAATTTTTTTTCCATTGGCTGGGGTTTTATTTTTTGCTGATTAGAACATTAACTTTCAGATGACAAACAAGTCACCTGAAGTTAGATGTTAAATGACAAATTTGTTAAGGGAGAACAAACTATAGATAAAATATACTAGAGTTCTAGATTTTTAGGCTAAAGTGATTACTATGAAGACTGAGATGGCACCACAGCTGAAGTTGTTTTAAACTTTACAGCTCACACAAACTTTATCTAGTAATAACAGTAACAGAAATAATAAAGAAGTCACACATGCATAGCAAATTCATTCTCATTTATCTAGATTATAATAGGATGAAAATCATATACAAGTTCCCCTTTGAATACTAAAACGCATTTTGGATTTTCTTTTTCATGGATTTTGTACACCTGTATTATTTTAGGTATTGCAATAGTGCAAACACTACTGTTCCTTTAAATTCTGCTCTATCTTTTGAATGCTAACAGAGCTGCGCGGATATTTCAGTCTTCCTTATAATAAAACTGCTGTAGCTTCCTTAAGCAAGTTTCATTTTGTTTTTACTTAAAGCTATTGAGGGAGATAATAATGGACCCTTTTACTCTCTGAAATGCCCAGCAATATCAATCACACTTCCAGATTAAAACAACAAAGAAGCACCACAACACATACTCATTAGGATAAAAATATAACAAAGAAATGAACAAAACCCAAAACCGAACATACATACAAACAAACAAAAAAACATAAAACAGAACAAAAAAAAGAGTTGGGAACCTGTTTTAGAAAACATTGAAAGGATTATGTAATTGTTAAATAAACTAGATAATTATTCCAATAGTTGATTTTATTCAAATTCCTTTTTCAGTAAGACAAACTCTACAGAATGTATACAGATAATTGTTACTTTAAGAGGGAAAAAAATTACAATTGAAATGTGACAATTATGCTTCCTAATAAGATAAGCTTCTTCTGTTACTACTTTTGCTGTGTTAAGACTGCCATCCATAACCAAAGATCCTGTAAAATACCTTTAATAGAATAAAAACCATGCAGAAATCAGGAAGTTAGCTTAAGTTCTAGTAAGTTTACTTAATAAAATACAGTAACTTACAGAATTATGTCATGAAACACCATGAAAGACCATCAAAGCTATAAAATTACTTATGTTTTGTAGGTGTGCCTATATACATATATAACCATTTCACAAGTGGAACACTATTTGTGAAACACCAAGTATGGCATATTATCATCACACTTGAAACGTTAATAGGTGATAAGACAAAAGGTAATGGCTTCAGACTAGAACAGGGTAGATTTAGATTAGAAATTAGGAAGAAGTTCTTCACTCTGAGGGTGGTGAGTCACTGGAACAGGTTGCCCAGGGCGGTTCTGGATGCTCCATCCCTGGAGGTGTTCAAGGCCATGATGGATAGGGCTTTGAGCATCCTGGTCTAGTGGGAGGTGTCCCTGCCATGGCAGGGGGGTTGGAACTAGATGATCTTTAAGGTACCATCCAAACCAAATCATTCTATGATTCTATGATTTTAATCACTTAATTCATAGCTAGCTAGAACTTATATTCCAAATTAAAGTCTCCACACATAAAAAAATACAATGTACTTCCAGTATATCCTTCTATATATATCTCCATTCCTGTTTACAGAAATTTTGATGAATTTATGAAATTTTGAACAGAATACAGAAACCAGCCTAAGATATGTTTTTATAAGTATCACAAAAAAAATCTAAATCCTGCAGTTCTGAGGAAATCTACACAGTATTGATCTTTGTATGCAGTAATTTGTTGAAGAGCTTAGAAAAAATAATAAGAATTCTAACAATTTATCATTTTCTTCAAGAAACTAAAATAAAATATTAATGCTGGGTCTTTTTCCTCAGTCATCAAAATGCAATGCCATTGAAAAATTAATCAGTGAGGCACAGTGCTGGAAATAGAAAACCCAAGACCTGAACATTTCACTTCAAACAGTGGTGTTTCAGAGATTTTTTCAGCTGTAAACTCCATGTCAGCATTGCATAGCAAAGCACCTCTAATTGCCCTGAAGAAACGGGAAATAAAACTCTTCCCTCTCCACTCGGTTTCCATCTTCACTCATTCACCATACATCAAAGGGAATCAACACAACCTGACACACAAGGACTATTCCACTCAGTGATCCAGCAGGTGCTGAGGCCAGACAGAAAGCCGGTTTTCCACAGCCCTTTACCTTGTTTGATCGCTGGTTACTTTTGATCTGACACTGCCCTCACGCTAGTAATGACTTCCCCCTCGCAGAACCCACCTCACATCTGTCACCCAGAATAAAGGGTATCATGCTGCGCCCTGACAAGGCCTATGGCCATGAGATGTGCTGCCAGCGAAAGGCTCCCCAGCTCCCACCATTTCCAATTCAGCTCCCTTTGTTCTGCTGGGTACCGGGGCCAGGGCACCAGTGACAACAGAAAGGATTATACACCAGCTGTGAAGCTGAGCCTTCATGAATTTATATCTTTTCATCTCGGCTTCATCGTCTCCTTAAATGCGGTGAACTTCATGGTGGTTACTATGAAATACACATCCAATAAGTGTTATGGAAAGTTTGTTTAAATCCGCCTTCCTTGGAAAAGAAAAGCCAGTGAATGTCCCCTAGTTAAACTGAGAAACACTTTTTTTTTTTTTTTTCCCCCCAACTATTATTAATGTTTTGCAACTGATGTTGTAGGAGGTCACTAAAGACTAGCTGGCTGGTAACACTGAAAGGGCAGAGAAAGTGAGAGGGGAAGGATATGATTTTTGTTTTATTAACAAGGAGTATTTGAGAGTTACACAAGTGAGTTCTTGATACCCATTTTTTCTTTGGAACTATAATGTGCTTTAACACCAGGTAAAGAGAAGGAGAAGAGCATTCTAAATCAGAAGAATATACTAAAAAAAGGATTTAAACTATACAGGTGGCACTACACAACGTAAGATAAAATAGATTTTGTCCTAGCTTTTAATTAAAAGTATTTTAATGGCATTGTTTCAAATTCAGTGTGGTTAACATATTTGAAAGATACAAAACCTTTTTTGGTCTGGAAGTCCACTTAAAGAACTGAACTCACTACAAAGGATACAATCTCAGTTTTCCACTACTATGTAAATACAGACTTGAATGACATGAGTCAGAATCTCCTCTTAAAGAATGCATATTTGATATCCTAAAAAAAAGGGTCCTGGCTTCCCCAGTGTTGTATACCCATATTTTAAAATTAATGGGAACTAAGCATACTATGAGTCTGTGGAAATAACTTTGAAGACTTAAGTGTGAGTTTAAGGTTTAAGTGCCCAATTATGTAAACTGGTCTATTTCCAAAACTGAAAATCACATATTCTAAAGAGCTTTAGGTCTAGTTAACACTTAAGATTATTCAGAATCAGTACTTCTAGTCAGTATTTAAATTTTAACTAAGTTCTGCTGAAAATTCAACCCATTTTCCAATTATTTCCTCTTAAAAATAACCCTTGAACTCTGGAACCCCACTGTTGATGTTTGAAAAGCTGGAATAGCATCTGCCAAGGTCTGCTGAGCTTGTATGGCAAGATACTCATGCACAGCAATAGCGCATCATAACCTGCTGACACCCTTATATGCGTCTCAGAATAATCCTGAAATGAAGCGAAAGAATACATAGAAAAGAAGGTCTTCACTCTGCCCTTTTCCATCAAGAAGCTCTAGGCCACTATATTAATATCATTGTGTGATCAGACAAAAAGCAGGTAAAGGATGTATTTATCAGGCTGTGCAAGGTACTAATTGAGAATGTTAAAGTTCTGCTATCATATAACTCTATTTAAGGAAGCAGGTTACCTTAAAACTACGACAGACAATGATTCTCAGAGGTTTTAATACAACTGTGGTTTCTTGACAAAATTTAGCCTTTTCAAATAAAACAATCACATTTTGTCTGACAATTTTAAGCCTGTGTGTCACTGTCTATCCCTACACCACCTTTGCTGCCATTTTTTTTTTAACCTAAAAAGTTACTGGATGAATATAACGGATACAAAATAGATCTTTAGAACAAAATAATACACGGAAAGCAAGTATACAAATTTTGAGAATTAAACTGGAATTGATCTCTCTCTGATTTGTATGAAAATATGAAGCTACAGGCTTTAAAAGAAAATCATGAGGAGGACAAAATTATTTGCGAGACCTGGGGAAAAGAAAACAAAGAGTGCCTGAAATACTTCTTGGCTTTAACAAAACGCACACAAATCAAACTGATAAGATGTCTTTGCATACAGAAACCTATGTGAAACTTTAAACATAGCCTAGAAGGGAAATCCTTCAACTATTTTGGAATTAAAAAAAAAAAACTCAGACAATGGAAAAGAAGAACAAAACTTAAATGAAGCAGTCTTGAAAGATAATCAAAGCCGTAATTAGAAAGACAGTAGACATTTAGAAACTGCTACATACTTTTCCACGAAGAGTTGGAAAGTTCATTGAAATTATAACTTTCACAGAAACAGACGACCACTGGAAGGAGGAGAGACATGTTTTCCCTGTCAAATGAGATAAAGAACAGTGCACAGATTCTGCAGCCTGGACATGTAGGTACATTCACAATGGCTGAGCATAAAGTTGTATTAAGATAGGACTTACTTCAGGCTTATTTTTACTTTAGACTAAAAGGAAGCCATCTGCACAAGGTCAGCATAATGCCAAGTCTGAGCCTGTCTTACATGTAAGCCAGGCCAATACACTCAGTGTTGTACAAATGGCAATGCACCCAGAAATAGTATTGCATACACTTTTGCACCTGCTACTACCACTGAGGGGAGTTTTGAGGGGCAGGGAACCAACCCAACGACCTCAACTCCCCTGACCCCCACCAGCTTGTCCTCTACAGATTAAATCCTAGTGAATAACTGTTTTGTAGAAAGCAGAAAACATCCTACTGTCAGCTGGGTGTACTTAACTCAGGGATTCTTACTGGTACTCTCTCTTCCCTCCTCAGAGAAGTCCTAAAACTCTTTTTCTGATGAGAAACAGTAAACCTTTTTTTTTTTTTACTGGGTGGAGGGAGCATGCCATTCTTAATGGCAGACATTTAAAACTAACCAAACTGCCAAACTGACCTTGAACAAACTTGATAACTTGAGATGTCAATAAATGAAAATAAACTATGAAAGTATAACAGGCAAAGAGAAAAGTGGTGAACAAAACTTGAAGGGGAGGAGGGGAGAATCACTTCAGTCAGTTTAAACAGATCTCAATAACACTGAATAACAACAAGGTAAATATGATGGGGTTATATCATAATTGTAATCTACTACAATTTGAAAAGCAAGTAAGGGCTGCAAAGACAGAAGCCCTTTGCCTTCTTCAAACAGTCTGCAAGACAGAATAATAATAATAATAATAAAAATAAAAAATCTTTGAGAGTAAAAGCTTCCAATAAACATTTTTGACACAGACCAGTTACACAATATATATGCAAAAGTGAGTTAGATACTAAAGAAAAGACATGGTATTTGCATAACAACTAGATTAGATTCAATAACAAAGATAAAACCTCTGTGAAGTTATTTAGCTTTCAGAGGAGAAATGGTAAAGAAAAAAATGTGGATATATAAAAATATTGTTATCTAAAGAATAAAAAAAGCCCCATACTTTGTATAAAATTTACTTTTTTTAAAAAAATGAAGGTCAGTATTTAATGCTGCTACTGTTAAATCAAAATTCTCAATCAACAAAAGACTCCAACTCTTCCTTTTATCTGAAGCTTTGGAATTCTGTTTTTGTTTGGCTGATGAGCAAAGAGAGTTTTGAAAAAATAATGGTCACAATTTGATTACAATAACAAATAAATAGTTCCCCTGAAATATACAATAACTAGGTAGAGAAAAATTCCTCCTTCCTGAACCCATCCCCCACACCAAGCAATCCAT
>VZZY01021028.1:7475-62980 GCA_013400335.1 Eurystomus gularis
GGGAGCGGCCGGTGCCCGCCCTGTGCCGCGGAGGCAGCGCTGGCCCCGGGACGCGGCTGGGCCGGAGAACTTTCAGGGCAGCGCTGCGGGGCCAGCTCCGTCCGGACTCGGCAGAAAGCTTCCCGTCTCCTAACCCGCCAGCCGATTAAAACGAGCTAAAAGCAAGGGCTGCAATGAATGCTGCCGGCAGGACGACCCGCAGGAGGTTCTGCAGCCTGTCCTCGGCGGGTGACACCTCTGCGACAGACCCGCCTAAGGACCGAGCTGTCTTCATAGGATGGTTTGGGTTGGAAGGGACCTTAGAGATCATCTAGTTCCAACCCCCTGACATGGGCAGGGACACCTCCCGCTAGACCAGGTTGCTCAAAGCCCCATCCAAGTCTTCAGCTGCAGCTTTTTTTCTCTTCCAGTTTGTCACGTTGTCCAGCAGCTGTCACCTGTGTGACATGCTCCCTTGAGCAACATGAAAAGGTGCATCCCCAGGACTCTCTCATTCAGTGCATTCATCGTTCCCTGTCCCAAGCTGTTCCTCAGCCAGCAAACTAAAAGCTGTGGCAAATTATCCAGCCTTTGAGAAATGCCCTTGTGAGACTTCAGTCTGAATAATCAGGTCTTTAGCTAAATTTCCCCCAGTTTAAACATCTAGGTTCTTGGAAAAACAACAAAAGCCTACCTTCCTCCCCCCACCTCCCACATCCCTTGGTACATTTGCTAAATATAACCCTGAATTTAACAGCAATGGGTATTGCATACTGAATGGACCTCCTGCCAGGTAAGGAGGACATGGTGAAAAACAGGAAACAGAATGGGGAAGAAGAATTTCCTTCCCCTGCTATCATCTCGCTCCTCTGTCAAGAGTAAAAAAATGCTCTGCTGGGCCTTTGGACAGGCAGAGCTCTGCTGGGTTTGTGCGTAGAGTAAGGAGGAAGGATTGAGCTCTTCACTGGGACGGTTCCCTGCCCATCAGTCAAGTTTGCCAATAGAAATCCCACCACTGAGTTGATATACTCTTTGTTTCTGTTCCCATGGCTGTTGCTTCAGTGCTGGATGGCTCTGGGAATACCAACATGGGTACATGCTTTCCAGGAGGTTTTTGAGCTGTGGTGGATGGGATGAGGCAGCCATTCATGTGGGCAGCTTCTGGTGGGACATGCTAGTGGAGGTTCTCAGGCTTGAGCTTTCAACAAAAGGATGTTACCCAACTTGTCTTCATTGGTATCATCTTGTGTGGCACACAGACAGGCTTTTGGACAGGTATCTGAGCAAACCTCCTCTTCTCCTGGACTTGGCAGGATGAGAGCATATACCCTCCTCTCCATGGGAAAACAGGTTTGGTTGCAAATCACCTTCACAAAGGAGTTTTTTTGTCACTGAATTTCCCTTGCATCTTCATGTGCATCACTACAGTAGGCTGCAGCATTAGCTCTCACACAGCGGGTAGAGCTTGAGGCTTAGAGCTGCAGGTATGTGTGCAGTGAGGGTGGACGGGGGTTCCCCAACAAACTGAGCATGGCTGGTCTGCCGCTATAAAAATATGGCACCTGTTGGAGCCTCATCCTGTGCCTGGGTACAAATTCCTTTCAAGTAGATGTAAAGAATGAAAAACACTTAAAAATGAAAACAACCCAAAGAATGAAAAACACCCAAATGTCAACATTGTCTAGTGTGTGCATAGCCAGTGAATATTGTTCTCCAAACAAGGCAGCCAATGGTGACTTTGTTTCTCGCATTCCATGTGTGCATACACAGACTTCAGCTTGTATCTTCTGTCATTATAATTTCATTCATTAAGCTCTTCTATGCTTTCAATGCTGTCAGCTTTGCTTCAGGGGCTACTGTACTGGTTTTAGCCTGTAGGAATGACTCGCTAGCACTAAAACTACTTGGCTACTGAAATTTTTGGAAGTCTGGGCCACAACTGAAGTACTTTTCTTAGCCCTTTCTGCCACCTAGTGCCCATCTCCGTTTGTGCATTTAGAACCAAGACCACTCGTCTCAATTCCACACCCTAAATGAAGTCTACAGGCTGCAGCCAGCGGCCTGGGAAAGGGACCTGTTTTTTCAGAAGCAGTGAGCAATTCTCACTGGGTCCAGGGATAGAACGTGGTTTCAAAAACCGTGGCCCTAAGGATTTGTTTTCAAACAGTTGGCTTTTTTTTCTTTTAGCCAGCTGTGCCATAGCTTTAATCAAATATTGCAATTTGCAGACCTTACAGTTAAAGTTGGATTGGTTCTTACACGGTGCGATTAAAATTTGAGCCCACTCCAAGGGTAATGTAACAGGTCAACAAAGGGTTAAAATAACCTGTCTGAATAACAGGCTCCTTGGGGTTCTGGACTTCCATTTTGCTCTCCTAAGCCAAAACTTACCTTCCTTGTCAGCAACAAGTGGAGGTGGCAAAACAAACGTTTCTATGCAGTGATGTCACCTGTAAGTTTTATTTGCCTGCCCTGGCAAAAGAACAACCAAGCAAAAACAGTAACAAGAGAATTGTGGTACGTTCCCCAACACATTCCCGCAGTCCTTTCGACTCTGCTCACACTAAGCTGCAGGCCCATCTACCTTTCCATAGCAGTCTAGACTACCTTCATGTTTAATGAGGGAGTGTACTGACATCTTCACACCAGACACTTTTTCTTTCACATGGGTTCTGGGAAGAGGGAAATAAATTCTGCAATGTAGCCCCACCTCCTTCTGTCAGGCTCTTGAGAGATACTTTTTCTCTCATCAGGCTGGAACAATCTCTTCAAATGACTCTCTTACTTCAGCCTTTCTGGCATGGATGGAGAAGAACCAGGCATGCCTTGCAAAACCAGGAACACTTATGTCTGCTTTTGGGGGAGAGGGACAAGTGTCCAAAGTACCGACGTTCGGCTGTGCTCTCTGCTGAAGTCCTTACTGTTTATCTTTAGGTACAGTCCACCCTTCTTTTGCTAGGTGCCCTCTCTTCAAGGTGGGCCAGGAGGGACATAACCCAGTAGGTGGCCTGTAGGAGCCAAAACATACCAAATTTATCCATTTGCCTCTGTGTGTGTCTCAGAACTCAGGCCCCTGTATGTCATCCTCATCCAGTCATCTACTAGCGCACACACTTGAGATACTCATCCACTCCTGCAATCATATCACCACATCTGGGGGCTATTTCTCCATCCTTAACTCTTCCCTTTCACCTCATTTCATTTGCTTTGTATCAGCCCACCAGTATCGTCACATCTAGCACAATGCTCTGTGTAGGTGTGAGGCAGATTAAAATGGCAAAGCACAACACTGGTTATGGTGTGAAAGGGTTAGCCATGTATGCCATGTGGAATATTACAGCAGCAACACTTTGTTAAGCATACAACTACTAGCAACATAATCAATCATGGATACATCTCATTGTGCTCTCGCAACATTCTCCAGGGGGGATTTACAAGCTGTTCTCCTCCTCCACTAAAGCAGGCAGGCTGGAGATAAAGCTACCTTAGCTGGCAGAAACCAGTAGGAACCTAGTAGCTTGGTCTAGTGCAATGGAGTCTACAAAGAGTATTGTCCAGTATTTCCTGCTGGGCAGAAAGGAGAGACTGGGACATTACTAAATATAAATAGCAGGGCGCTCTGTCACATTAAATACTTTACATGTTCACACCCTTGGTTGTACACAGCATGCAGGATCTTGGGGGCTTTTTTATTTTCCCCACAACCATCTTTCCCCAAGTGAAACTGTGTACCTTGCTTTTGTAGAGCTGAGAGTCCTGATGCACATGGTTACAGATCACATATACTGGATAAAGAGGGAATATTATACATAGTGGGAAAGAGGAATATTATACATAAATGTAAAAGCAGAGTATAGTGGAATTGCCCAGTGCCTCCCATAGTCAGCTGAGTTGCAGTCTGGCAGGAAAAGCTTCTGGAGGCAAGGCAGCATGCAGACTTCTGCTTAAGCCCCACCAGAGGTGATCTTCACTTCTCTTTCTGAGATGTCCTGGTTTCAATAAAGCAAACACAAATTCAGTCCAAGGCTCCCCAGACAGTCCTTCCTCTGGAGGTATGTGTGTTACCCTGCCGGCACTAACAGTAAGTGTGGTGGGGCTGTGTCACAGGAGTGTGTCTTTGTTTTCTTTCCCATTCAGAAGCAAGAGGTGAGCAAGTTCCTCTTGGGGGCTGGTGTGCTTTTTATGACCTTCTTTCGTTAGGAATGTACCGTGTTCTCTGTGACAGAGCCACCTCCAGTGCCTATAAAATTTCGAGAGTTAGCCGATGTCAGGGAAGGCTCTGCCTCCGGGGTTGGTACATCTTCTTTGGTGTCACCTACCATCGACTCCTGCGAGCTGGTCTCTGGGCTGGAAGGTGCCTGGAAGCCGGGCTCGGCACTGAGAGGCTCACTGTTCTGCAGAGGAAGCAGGGCCCGGTGCCTCATAAGGCTGTCGTCGCTGTTCTGGGCCTCCAGGGAGTTCCTGTGCTTGGCATTCCTGTTGGCCATGGCGTTCTTCTGCGGCTCCTCAAAGCTCAGTGACAGGGTGACCGTGCCACTCCCAAAGCTGACTTTTTGCTTGCACCCACGCTGCTGCTGGCGCTGCCGCTCAGCAGAGGCTGGTAGAGGGAAAGGGTCCTCGTGGTTGCTCTTGCTGCTGATGGAGGAGGAAGGGGTGGAGCCAGTAGAGCCACCCAGGCTGTTGGAGCGCTTGCGAGACACGTTGCTACGTCTCAGCGTGGCCCTGGCAGCTACCTTGAAAGCGTGGGCAGCTGTGCTGCAGCGCACCTCCTCAATTGTGTTGCGGGAAGGCTTAAAGAGGATGATGTAGACTTTATTGAAGAAGATGCACGCCAGCAGCCCAAAGCTGGCAGCCAGTATCGCGATCACCTCCACGGCAGAGACAAACTTGCCGTATGTGCTGGCGTAAGCTGGGATGAAGGAGATCCACACAATGAAGAATATCAGCATGCTGAACGTGATGAACTTGGCCTCATTAAAATTCTCGGGCAGCTTTCGAGACTTGAAGGCAAAGAAGAAGCAGATGGCTGCCAGGAGGCACGTGTAGCCAATCAGGAAGCCAAGGGCCATCAGGGAGCCTTCATGGCAGGTGATGAAGATAATCTCATCCTCCAGTTCATGGTTTCGGTAACTGGATGGCGGGGCTGTGTAGAGCCAAATCACACAGATGACAATCTGCACAAACGTGCACAAGAAGACCAGGAGGAACTGGAGGTTGAGGCCCCACCACTTTCGGTGGAGGCTTGTGGGGATCTTTGCCTCGAAGACAAGCAGGACACGGTTGGTTTTCACCAGGATGCAGGAGATGCAGAGGACAAAGCTGATGCCAAAAGCTGGCTGCCGCAGACGGCAAGTCCAGTTCTGGGGCTCACCAATGAAGAACAATGAGCTGGAGAAGCAGCAGAGCAAGGAGAAGAGGAGGAGGTAGGACAGCTCCCGGTTTGTGGCCTTGACAATGGGCGTATTGCGAAATTTGGTGAAGACTCCTAGGACAAAAGAAGTCAGGAAAATTCCCAGCACAGCAAAGAGAGTCAGAGCAATCCCAAAGGGCTCAGTCCAGGACAGAAACTCTATCTGCTTGGGGATGCAGGACGTGTGGTTCTCGTTGGACCAGTAATCCTCAGGGCACTTGTCACAGGCACTTGCATCTGAAAAAGCAGTGACAGGGAGAGGGAGTGTTTGTCAGAATGAGAGGCTGAAATATGGGATGACTTATATGGCAGCTACACGCTGGCCTTCACCTTAAATACACCTTCAGGTGTCTGCAGGCTCCCAGAATCATATGTAGGTGTCTTAGAGTGTTTTATACTGAAGCAACCAGCCTCTCACAGGCTATATAGCAAAACACAAACTGTGCTTAGTTCCAGCTTTAAAAAAAGTCCTGTCCCTGTGCTCGTGTTTCTTTTTTTTTTTTCTTGGCAAAACCTTGCAAACTTTTATTCCTATTGGCTGTTACCCAGGCTCTGTCCCTCTCTCTTTCTTATTCCTTCATTTTTATAATCTACTTCTGTCTGTCTTCATATCTCTCACACTTCTATCATCATGTGAAACATCCTGCCTGTCTCCATTACAGAGAAAATTAAAAACGTGCTTGCCTCCCTAAATGCTTTCAGAACCTATTTCATATTCCACAGAGGCAAGTCTTAGAAGTGTTTAAATTGTTCTTCCCTGAAGGCAGGCAATGCCCTTGACTCCCAGCACACTCTTGTTTCATGCTGGAACATCAGGGGAAGATGTGTCTTAGCAATACCACTCTCCCCACACCTAGCAAAGTGTCCCACTCATACTTGCAAAGAGAAATTTGATGCCTCCATCTCTTTCCTCTTCAGGAAACTAGTGTCTCCTGGGATGGCAATGTATATCTCCAATGGCTGCCATGATCAAAAGGCAAGGATATGCTTGGTGCTTCTCCTATTCTTCTTTGACCCAAATGGGTCTTGTGCACCAGTGGGGAGGATCATAACTCTTTTGATGGCAGTGGAAAGAGGTTAAGAGCAGTGAGTTGGAAGTCACAACCTACCTCGGCCTTTGTGATCCAGTGGGATAGCAATGGGCTGCAGTGAGTTCTGAGAACAAACATTTAGAAAACCCTTTCAGCAGCAACCTCCCTCTGAGCTTTGCATCTAAGCACAGACAAAGACCCAGAGCATAGCTTCCAGAGCAGAGGCTGATGCTAATGAGAAAGCCAGGAATGCCCAGCTAATGAGGGCAGAGGATTTCAAACTCTCTTGTTCTGGAGGTGTGATTGGAGGGAGCATCCATGACCTGATGTTACAGCATTCTTAATGACTGGTTGCCTCATCAAAGCTGTTTATGTGAAAAACTTGCACTTGATGCAAAAACTCAGTCAGAAGCTGTCATCACCACATGTCATTTCATTTACATCCATTCAGCCAATCATTTTTATTTTTCTTGTGCCTTTTACCTGGAGGTCTACTGCAAACTGCAGGCAAGGCAGAGCTAACTTCACATACCAGGCAATTCAACCACCTCTACCAGAGATAGGGGCAGCTATTTAGCACCACATCTTAAAAATGTGCTTTCCTTGTTTTCTTGAGCTGACTTAGAGACTGTGATGCCACCGAAGGGGGTGAACCAGATCTCCCTCCTCCCCCAAGGCTGCTTATTCCTGCCCCCTCCTTTATGTTAGCACCAGAAGTTATTCACATTCTCATCCTAACTGGAAACTCAACCTGCCAAGAGTTTGTTTTCAGGAGAACTAGAGACCTGCTCCAACTCGCTCTATGGTCACACGAGTACCAGCACTGCTCCCAGACAATGGGTTGGAAGCAAATAGCTGGGATGGAACGTGACAGATTGTCTCCTTTGGTAGTACCACTGTCTCAGCTGGATGAGACTCATTGTAAAACTGCTCTCTACACCCTATAAAAATGGCAAGCACAGGAAATAAAAAACATTACTGTCAACTGGAGATTGTGCAGTCACCCTCCCATCCTCACAAGTTTCAGCAGCACACCAGTGCCAGCTCACAAAATTCCTGTGAAAAACACCAAAACGTGACCAGAATTGCTTCTATGTAATTTGGAAATGCTTCTCTCAAGCATCCTGTAGTACTATATGTTCATGCTAAAAGAAAAATAATTCCTGTGTGATAGGATACAAATCCCAAAGGAGAATAATTGTTCAGTCTTGCATGCGGCTTAGTGAAGTTTTCAGCTCAGCAAGATCTGCAGCATGTTCTACTACCAGTGCTGCTGAGAGGGCGTGAGGAGATCCTCAGCATTCTGCAGTGTGGAGGGGACTGCTTGTTCTGAAAGGATTTACTTGCCTTTGTTACCCTGGGGATGGCCAACACTGAGCGAGTACCAATGGTGTTGGAAATTCAGAATTTTTCAACAGCTCCTAAAACTGAGGTTACCTTTTCCCTCCACTGCAGAACCTGAGCAGCTTGATCCAAGCTTCAAGTTGAAAGCTAACAAAAAAGATGTCCATGGGTGATTGATAGGACCCAGAGATTCTGGTCTCTGGTGGTGCCAGTGCTCAATAGGAGCTGTGGCTGGTGACTCCGTAAAGGGAAATATCGCTCTCTGCTTATGAAGTCAGGGTTGAAATGGACTTTATTTCTTTGCAAAGCATGAAATAAAACCCTGACAATAGGAGGAAAAGCAGAGAGGTAACTACAGAATGTAGAATTAGAATAGGGAGTACCTCCTTCCTCCAGGCATTTGCAGAAACAAAAGCTTTTGCTACAGTGCAATGGAGTTTGCTTGTAGCTGCCTGAGAGGCCTCCTATATGCAAGTCCTTTTTCAACTTGTCTGCCTCAATTTTCCCAACTCAGAACAGAAGGGACAGGAGAGAGGACCTGAGTACCACAGGACTCAAATCCCATAAGCTTTTCAGAAGTCCCTCCCTCCCTGGCAAAGCAGCCTCCAGCTCAGCATTGCAAGGAAGCAATTTCATCACAGCTGCAGGTGATGGCCAGAGGGCTCCCACGATCCTCTGCAAACCCCAAAGCAGCTCTGTGGGTATTACCTGTTTCATCACTGTACTCCCCATCAGGGCAGTCCACGCACTCGAAGCAGCAGGTGGGCTCTCCCTCAATAATGCCCTTCCTCGTGCCTGGGAGGCAGTCCCTGCTGCAGTTAGAGAAAGGCACCTGCAAGAAAAGAGCCCGAGGAGGGTTAATGGTAGCAGTACCCCGTATACATCCTTTCTACAGCAGGAGCTTGGGCTTCCTCCAAGGGTGTTACTGCTGGATTAGCATGTTGGATGGAGACCCTCAGAGGCTCACCTCTTCCCTCCACAGAATAGATGCATTTTGCACAATAGTCCTTCCCCAACCCGCCGCATTGGTATTTGTTTGAAAGAACACATCAAGGGATGGTAGGGAAGATCAGCAGATCCTTGCAATCTCTAGTGTGTTGTGGGCACTGCATACTGGTATATGACCCATGATATACATACCAGAAAGAAAAGACAATCGATCTCTACTGGTAGGAATTTGAGTCTGCCTTGGAGATGATAGGCACTGACTGCTGATCCCCAATCCCATAGATTGCATATTGACTGGTAATGATCTGTGAGAATTAAAACAGTTTCCCAAAAAACACTTCGTCCTGTTCTCCTGAAGACCCTCTCCAACCCAGAAACAAAAAAGGTAAATTAACTAAACAAGAGGAGTTTTCATATGAAAAAAATAAAGGCCCTGTTTTTAGAACACTGAGCATCTAAAGATAGAAATCATAGAATCATAGAATGTTCTAAGCTGGAAGAGACCTCTAGAGGTCATCTGGTCCAACCTCCCTACTCAAGTAGGGACATCTCTACCTAGGTCAAGTTGCTCAGAGCTCCATGAAGCCTGACCTTGAATGACTCCAGGGATGGGGCCTCCCCCACCCCTCTGGGCAGCCCACTCCAGTGACTATCACCCTCACGTTAAAGAACATTTTTCTAATATCCAGCCTAAATCTATCCTTCTAGCTTAAGACCATTACTCCTTGTCCTATCACTACAAACCCTTTTAAACAGGCTTTCCCCTGCCTTCCTCTAGGCCCCCTCCAGGTACTGGAAGGCCACAACAAAGTCTCCTCAGGGCCTTCTCTTCTCCAGGCTGAACAGCCCCCAACTCTCTAAGGCTCCAGACCTCTGCTGCTGCAAATGATGAGCTGTATCACCTGCTGGCCATACATCTATGCTGAGTGTTAAGCCCACCTGGGCACCGTCATATCCCAGCAGCAAGTGGTTGCATGGACATGCTGAACACATGCCTAATGCACACTGACAATGAGTTCCAATAACTGTAAGCCTCAGCCTTTTTTACACAGAAGCACAACCTGACCTTGAGCTCACCTTTTCCCAGCTAAGTTAAGGAAAGAGAGCTGACACAGAACATAGCTTTCTCAGCTCAGGGGAGTTAAACCCACACTTTCCACTGCCAGCAAAGTATCATGATCTATACATACTTAAGGGCTGCTCTGGTTGGAAGCCTCCATTCACCTTTTTGGAAGTCTGCTGTTAGTTTACCCAAGTGCTGCTAAGCTGCAGAGCTCCAGGAACCTCCAATGTGGACGCACTTAAGGCAGTGAGTCCAAGGTATGGTTTGGAAATTGCCTGGGTGCAGGCATTGAGCTCCACCACAAGGTAAGCAAGCCTTCGGTAGTGGCAAGTCCTATGCAGAGAAGCTCATTTTGTGGCTTAGGTATTCACCTGCAGCTGAGCGCAGTTGCCATTGCCTATCACTCTAAAGTATAGCTGCAGCACCATTTGGAAACACTGTTTCTAAGTGATTAATGAGCTGTTAATTGCATAATTAATTAGCCAGACACATATCCAGGGCAAATCCCTGCAGCTCTCTATATGAAGCACTCTTTGCTGTTAATACCTATTGCAATTAATACAGTGTGATGTTAATTCCTTGGGACAGTTTTTAAGCAGGTAGTGCATCCACCAGGAGGACTTCATCAGTCTAGACAGCCTTTCCCTAGGCTGTCACTGATGATTTTGAACAGGGCTGAATCAAAGGCCCAACTGAAGTCATGCACTGCTTCCCCGTTATCTACAAAGCTGATTGAGCTTCCAAGGAGGAAAATTAATTTCATTTGGCATTTCATCTTGACAAATCCATGTTGGCCTTTCCTTATCAGTCCATTATCCTTTCAGTGTTTATAAACTGTTTAATAATGGCGGTTTTTATCAAGTCTGTTAGGTTACTGAAACAGCTCAGTTGTGCACAATTCCCTCTCCTATATCTGCTTTGAAAAACAGGTATTGCAATTACCCTCCTTCAGTCCTTTGAGACATCACCCATCCTCCATGTTTCTCAAAGATGAATTGCTAGTACTTCTGAAATTGCTTTGGTTGGCTTCTTCAGTATTCTGTGGGGACTTTCATTCAGTTTTGCCAAAATTAATCTATCTATCTTACCTACTCGTTTAACTTGATCCTTTGCAAGTCTGGCCAACGCTGAATTTCCTGTGTTAAAATTAACTACATTTAATCTTTTTTTGAGGATGAGAGAGGCGCAGAAGGCTTCAGTGAGTGAAGTACTGGCTGCTGTCTTTGAGCAGAGCCTTTTATCTGGAAAAAAATCAAACTCTATAAACTGAAAAAAAAAGGCTGCAGCAGACATAGAGATCACAAACCCTTTCACTGGCACACAATTTACACGCCCTGGAACGACACTCGGCACCATCCAGTTGCTTTTTTAACAGTATAGGACAGAGAATGAAGATAAATATTGCACTGTTGGAGGAATTTAGATGAAGAGAACACAATTACTCAGTTTAAGTAAAAAAACAATAAAATCCTAACTGTTGGAAAAGGTGCCAGTGGCATTTGCAATGACCAGAAGGAAGGGTTAGAAAATCAGAGGGTTTTAGTTCCATTTGTAGTTTGTGGTCAAAGACTCCAAGTGGGCTTAGAAAAGCCCGAGCTTGGTATTTCTGTGGTAATGTGCTTCACCTGGCCCATGCCTCCTTCAGAGAGCTCTGGTTTTAAACCATAACTGAAGCTGGAGTATCTGAAGTAAAAGTAAGGCTTAACTGATGGTGTAAATATATTAGGTAAGTGTAACTACCTCAGAAGCAGTTACCTGATCCATCAGCCAGTGTGAATAATCAATAAATGAATCGCCTTGCTCATTAATCAGGTTCTGATTTAACACAACTGAACATTGCAGCAGGGCCTGGCAGTGACATTTCTAAGCTAATGCTCCCTGTGTAACCTCCTAGGCTGCAAACTAGATGCCTGCGCAGTATCCCCTTTGGGTTTTCTCTCTAGGCTGGAGTGGGCTGATGCCAGCTATGCTGGCAGCTCACCTGGCTCTTGTCCAGAGATCTCTGCACCACGTTCCCATCACACGGGGGAGACATAGCCCTGGCTGCTAGTGACAGCACAGTTATGCTGAAAAGATCTAACATATGCAAGAAAGCAGAGAAGGACTTAGGCCTGACTAAAGCCAATGGCTACATCACATACTTTTGACACTGCACAAGCACCATCTGGTAGATTAAAAAAAAGGGTAGCAGGTACTGGCATCTCCCACTATTTGAGTACCATGTCCAAGTGAACCTGGCTAGATTGACAGAGCATGTTCTGTTTGGTTTGCAAGTCAAGGGTGTGAGGTCTGGGACCTGGAGGGTTAAGCCAGCAGAAAGAGTTGCAAATTCAACTAGGAGCAGGATGAGAGACCTCTTGATACAGAGATACTGGGAGTGAGAGAGACGCTGTTTTCAGCAATGAAACTACTGAGCTCATGAAAACTTGACTTAGTTAACAAGGAGACTTGAGTAATGAATTTCTCATCCTTGTGGAAACAGCACTGCAAAATTCCAAGCTATCTACTTGGGCCGGAAAAAAAGGCATTATTTAAACCATTAATACCTCATCAAATGTATACAAGGGGATAAGCAGCTGTCCAGTGTTTCCAGAAGTGTTTAATGAGGGTGTGAAAGACTACAGCAGAAACCATGTATACAGCAAAAGATGAACAGATCTTTTAATGAGACATGGAGCCATAATATGAGGAGTGTGCAGGGTTGGTTCAAATTTCAGCTTGTGGAAACTTGGGAAATGTTGCTGTGAGGATCTAAGCACTTACCTCCTTAGAGAATCCACTCCATAGGATCTTGTTTTCATTGATAAAGAGTCTCTCTCCTTTCTTGGCATAAACGTTGTAGTGCCCAACCTCTTCAAAGACGACTGAGCCATCCTCCGGAGAGAGATGCCAATTGATTATTGAGTAATTCCCCACTAGATCCCCAAACTCATCAAAATCCACTTGCTCCCCCATGTTATTGGTGAAATTTAAGTGTCGCAGATGCTTGAGAACCTAGAGAGAGATAGAGAGACACTGTGATGTCTGTGTGTCACAACCCTACCACAACACAAATCTGCTATGGGGACAGAACTGGAAATAATCACTTCACTACAGTCCTTAATCTCTTAAAAATCAATTAATCACAGCAATAGCAGGCTTTCTCTCATAGGCATCACACACACACATAGTCTGCACAAACCTCATAGACAGCACGTGGTATCATGGCCCTCAGGGTGGTCGGCACTCAGCTGTAACAGTTCCAGTTGCTACCTCATTAGCCATTTACCTTTATTCTTCAGTCCCTTTGAGCCACCCTTGCAAGCCCATAGCTCTTCATCAAGAGCAGAGAAGTGGCAGCAGCCACTGAAGTGTTTCAGTCATCCACACATCCCTCTCACCCTGCACTTGCGACCACTCTCCACACATGCTCTCAGTTGGCATCACTCATCTCTGAATGGTCAATCACTCAGAAATGAGAATGCTTGAGAAACAATTCCGACTTAACTTTTGATTGAAAAACCCCAAGCCCCATGCACTTCAGTAAAAACCAACAAATCAAGCCAGTTCACCACATGCCTGGAGAATTCATACCATTTTTTTTGGCTCCTATCTCCTGGTTGTGTAGTTTCAAGTAATCACATTCTGCCTGTCCCCATGTGTTGACTCCTGTAGTTTTCACCTCATGCCTTAAACTGTCATATGCTGTGGACAAGAGCAGTTAATCAAAGGGACAACTGTAGTTGCAAAATTAATGATCTAGATAGCCTGACAGGTAGATCAAAGAAACCCCAGTATGAAGGAAAGCGTTTACTGGCACCTGTGATACAATTCATCCACATCATGTTTTTCTTCAAATGTTAGTTGTTGGTTTATGCAGATGCCTCAGATTTTTTTTTCCCCTCATTTAATGGATGTTCTCCATTTCTCTGTAGCATTCATCTATGGAAAGCTGAGGTGACTCTGAGGGCACCTGGCTGTCAGCAGCCCCTAGAGACCACTGCAGCATAGCTGCTGCTGTGGTTCTAGCATCTGTGACAGCTTGTAAGTCCAGTCCTCTCTCTTTTACCTGTGAGTGCCCAACATACAATTCTGGATGGCAAAATGTAAGAAAAACCAAAATTAAATCAATTTGGGCAGGCAGATCCCTCCTCACCCCATAGCCATGGCACATGTTTTGATGAAGCCTTTTTCACCTGGAAACACAGGGGCAAGGGAACAGAATCACTTCATTAATTCCTGTCAGTTTTGATAAATTGTCTCATTTTTCTCTGTTTCCTTTTGGGATCCCCCTATCTCAAGCTAAAATCCCCAGAGCTACAGAGATACCCTCCTCTCACTGCCTATATCAATGCCAGCCTGAGAGAGTCTGGAAGAATCACAGTAGATCTATGCAGGATGTGGCTGGCAATACCTTTTCAGCTCTGTGTGATGTTGCTGGAAGTACTTCAAAGTATTGCCACAGTATTCAGCCTTTGTATAATGGGTAAAATGGTAGAGGCAGGACTTTGTCATTCTCATCCCCGCTGGCCTTCCTCTGTGGACCAGCTCTCCCTTAAGGTGGGAAGCTGAAATGGCTCTGAAGAGCCAAGACTGCCCCTAAAAGACCTCACCCTCTGATGGACATGGCAAAAGAAGGTGCTCTGCTCTGGAACTTTGCTGTGGAGAGCCGGGGCATTGCCTGCTGTAGGGAAGAAAAGAAGATACTGCTTCCCTCTCCTTCCCCTCATCCCTGAAGGGCACCAAGGAAGATGACACTTGCCCAGCTCCATCAGGGAACAGTGAGAACAGAGCAGAAGCAGCTTTGAGGTCGGAACGGGTGACACAGGGTCTGCAGATCCACAGTGATGTCTGTACTGCATCAACTCACTTTGGCCTCATCTGCAGTGGGATTGCAATCTTGGACATGTTAGCAGGAACCTTGCCCGTCAGCAGTGTAGGTCCCAAGCGGGGAACCTGCATTCCTCTGCAGGCTCTATCACCTAACACAGGGTGATACCTGCAGCTCTCATGTCAAGATCAGATTTGAGTTGTTATGTTAAGCTGATTGCCATGTTTCTCCTCACTCCAACTCAGCACTGCACTCTCATGCAGCACTGCAGCACTCTGCTGAACGGCACGAGGATATCCTCACTGGAAATCACTGCTCGGTTGACTGTTTTCTGTACAGACACGAGGTGCAGATCTTGCCCTTCTTCTGATTACAGTTACTATGCATACTGGGAGACAATCTTGCAAGAGCCATAATCAAAGATTCTTCCGTTCAAGTCCTGCCTCTCCTGGCCAGCTGCAGCAGCAGGAGGCTGGCTGGTCTTACAGCCAGTGAGATGAATGGTGGGTTCCTTGGATGCAATATTTTGTTTAATTTCATAACATTCATTTCAGTTAGCCTATTCCTTTGCCTTACCTCCTGACCTTAGGCTTCTTAGAAAGTAATAATTAAAGGGTGGGTGTCAGGAGGATGGGGCCAGACTCTTTTCAGTGGTGGCCAGGACAGGACAAGGGGTAATGGGCACAAACTTGAACATAGGAAGTTCCATCTAAACATGAGGAGGAACTTCTTTACTGTGAGGTTGATGGAGCCCTGGAACAGGCTGCCCAGAGAGGTTGTGGAGTCACTGTCTCTAGAGATTTTCAAAACTTGCCTGGACACGTTCCTCGTGCAGCCCGCTCTAGGTGAACATGCTCTGGCAGGAAAGTTGGACTAGATAATCTCCAGAGGTCCGTTCCAACCCCGAACATTCTGTGATCCTGTAATATATACCCCTGGCTACTAGTGGATTTTTGTAGGATTAGTTTAGCAGCATGTTTCCCTTGGTCACACACACAAACACTCTATACCTGAGGATTTGGGTTATAAACTATTTCATGTATGAGCTGGTATCTCTATCTGGTGGGTAAATATTAATGTAAGATCACTGATCTGCACTTACTGTTGTCTTTCCCTGGGCACAGAATAGCAGCTTCCACTATGCAGCCATACGTGGGAAGCAGGAGACTCCAGGAGTTCATGCAGGAAAGACACATGCTCCATTTAAAATCCCAAATGGAGGGGCAACAGGAACAACTGGAGTAACAAAACCTGTTTTCTCTTTCCAGCAAATACCAAAGTTTGCCCTCAAGTCTGAATTTCTGAGGGTCAGGCAGCTTGTGAAATTGTAACTGAATGACTACTGGGACACATTCCTGTTTTAGACGGTAAGAAAACCCCAGGATAATACCTGTGCATCACACAAGTTCTGCTCTCTACAGGATGAAAATACAGTTTAAACAGCCAAGGAGTATATAAGCACTGAAGTTTAAAAGAGGAAGTTGTAGGCTCTGAATAACTGCAGCACTCTTTTATAGGCACCAGTCTATCAATGATTAGCTAAAGGCTTTGCAGTTAAAAACGTGTCACTGTGTTTTGTAACTAAATATAGAAACATTAAGTACCCAGGACTCAAGCCACAACGACCCTGCTTCACTGAAGGCAAGAGCATGTGTCAGGGGGTGCGTGTATCATATCCTGCAACCATGAGTTTATGACAAGTGTTGACCTCATGGCTTGACCACACCATCATCAGCTGGTGGAAGCCTGAGGGGAGAGCATTGTGCAAGCTGTTGTCTTCAGATGTTTCTTTCTGTAATTTTTCCTTCTTTTTTTTTCCCCCCTCAGTCATATTGAATTGCAATGCATTTTAATTAAAACACTTACTATCAGAAAGGACTTGCAAGCTGCCCTCTAGTTCATCTTCCCATTATTCCTGGTATACAGGCCATTCCCAGTCACATAGCAAAATGTGTTTTATCCAGGCTAGATATTCTGGATCATGTGGTTTCCACTCTTATAGAAGAATCGTAAAGCCATAACATAAATACAGTTGCATTAGGTCAGACCAGCAGCCCATCTCCCAACGATCTATTTCTGACTGTGGCCAATGGGAAACGCATACACAAGAGTAGAAGGGAATGTGATACTTTCCCAGAATACTCTCACATATTTTGCAGCTCAGTAGCTTCCTGGGCCAGAGGTCTTTGAACCTGATAACCTGCAGTAGATTTTTCTTCCATGACGTTGCACATTTGTGTTCTGCACCTGTGTGAACTTTTCACATCCACAGCCTCCTACAGAAAGGAGATCTACATTTTATGAGAAAAGCGCCTCTTCTTGCCTGTTGGAACAGAGCAGCTACTAATCTTTTGGTGATGAACTTCATGCTTATGTTGGAAAAGACAAAGAACTGTCATTTACTAGTCACCTTTTCCATGCCTCTCAGGATTTTACAAACCTTTGTCAGATCTCTCCTCAGCCACCTCTTTCCGAAGCTGATAAGTCCTATCCAACTTTGCTGCTTCTTGTGCAGAAGCTGTTCCATTGATCTCAAAACTTTCCCAGTCTCCTGCATCAGTTCTGAAGACCTGCCCATGATACTGAAGTGAGATGCACCAAGAGTTAATGAAGTGGCCCCAGGGCACTCAGTTTACCTCTCTGTCTCTTCCCAGTGTGACTGTTCTGAACAGTGCATTTGCTTCTTTGACTTAATAGTCAAGCTGAGGACTCCACCCAAGGACACGTTGAAGCTTGAAGATCTCATTTGTGATCAGTCAGACCTCACCATTTATTTTTATCCTCTGCTGACTATCTTTCAACCATATATCCATGCAAAGACTGAATTTGGTGACAGACTACCAGAAACCTTTTAGACTTGCCTGAGTATACTCTGTGAATAGGAGCTCCCTTATCCATATACATCCCAATGCCTTTGAAGAACTGGAGGTTTGTGAGGTAGGGCTTCTCCTTACAAAAGTCATGGTGAATCCTCAGCGTATTCTCTTCTCCTTTCCTTTTTTTTTTCTTTTACTACAGTTTCTAATAATGGGCTCAGTCAGGCTTTGCTAGTTCCTTGGATCTCTTCCAGAACCTGTTTAGAAGATTGATGTCACATCTGTTAACTTTCTAGGTCTCAGGGCTTAAGACTGTTTCAAGTGAGGGGTTGGTCACCATAGCCAGTTCTTCAGCTACTTCATCTCTGAGCTCTGACACATCTCTTGGATGAACATCATTCACTTGCACCAAAGTATTACGGTTTCTTTTGCTCATGTCCCATAGCTTCTTCTACAGTCACTTCAATCAGATTCTCTACAAGTCCTCCATAAATAAATAACTCAAGAACCTTCTCAAGTTTGTCCATAAAGAGCACACTTTTCTTCTGCCATGACTTTACCTTGTCTTTTGCAGTGATTATCTGTGGCTCAACAGACAGTCCTACTGCTGAAGTGTTTAAAAAATGATTTACGAGATTTTACCCCATTTACAGCCTGTTCCTCATTCTGGTTTTTGGCCCACCTTATTTTATTTTTACATTTAACCCGTGGGAGTTTATGATCCTTCCAATTTTACTCCCTGGACATAACTCAGCTATTTGAAGGATGCCATCTTGCTTTCAATAAACACCACTTAATACCTTTGTTTTGCCTTCGCAGCTTCTCTAGCCTTTCTCCACCTTTTCTGGATCTGCAATAGACTGTTACTTTGTGCCACTAGAATTAGGGCTGGTAGCAAGCAAAAAACCCCACTTAAATTGTAAACGCTGTCAGGCAGCAGATAATTGTGTGTGTGCATGAATGTCCAAAGCTGAACTTCTGTGCTCTGGAGCTAAAAGCTAGCTGCAAGCAGTATGTACTAACTGTACGTTTTGATAGCAGCTAGACTAAAGTGGCATGTCCTGAATCCTTCAATTAGTAACAAGATGTGAGACAGAACTACCAGTTAGGAGGCTAATCGCAACCAAGACCCAGGGCTCCGGACTAGAAAGAAGAAAGTGAAGATCATGTCTGGATGAGAAACACTGGAAGTGGAGAAAGATCCTGGAATGAAGGCAATGGATGGAGACGACTGTTAGGGGATGCCCAGTGACCTCGGCCAGTAACACTCAAGACTGGTAACTGTGAGGAGCTGCACAGCATGAACCAATGATTTCCACCTTGACGGACCACCCACAATATCCGTACTGGGAAGGGAAAGTGAGACCTAGTGAATATAACGCTGTGAGGAAAGCATGCAGGTGTGTGAGATACCAAGCAAGTTAAAAGCTCTAGTCTTGTTAATTCTTAAATAAATGTCAGCATTCAGCTCTGCTATGGGTTGTCATTTACTCTGTCTCAACTATGACAGGTCCTTAACTAGTACCCATATAAAAGCAAGGGTTTAATATCCTTGGTTCCCTTCTGCAGTTTCTTTCAAACATATTTCCTCACTAGGTCAAATGGTCCTGCAAGGGAAGTGAAGCTGTGCATATTGTAGGTGTCTGTCCCCATAAAAGACAAACGATTCCTCCTCCTAACACACAGTTGTGAGGAATCCTGTCTTAACAGTTAACATACATTTTCCCACACTCAGTTTTAATTTCTGTCTATCTAGCGGTGCCAATAGGTACCAGATGTTTTCTCTTTGCTTTGGTAGGATGCCCATGCTGAGAGCAGCAAACAATTCCAGTTCATGGCTCAATGTGAAGATGAAAAACTGGCAACTATACCAAAGAGAGGAAGTCCTCCCTTTCATTCTGAATTGCTCAAGGCCTATTCTCCCCTCTTGCTTTGGATTCCCAATCAAGCATCCAGAGAACATACTTCCTTAATGCTGTAACAGGCGTAAGGACTTGAGAGCTCAGCTCTCACATTAGCCCAGCGGTTATGGCATACAGGATTTGGTTTCTGCCAGTGGTCAAGTATCAGAAGGAAATATGCCCATACCCATTCTGAAAGAGCCACTTGTAAAAAGCTTTAAGAGTTCCATGAAGCAATAGGTTGTGGTTTTTAATTTCTTCCTTTCATTTCCCTCTATCTAATGTTTCAATCTTTATTTACATGCTAGCAAAGCTTTCATTTTTACTGTCTATATCAATGTTTAATACCTGCTGCATTCCCTACTTTGGATTATCTTGTTCTGCTTGGTTTTACGTAGGGTCAACTCTCAGGCTCTCCCAAGGGCAGTGCTGTCATCACAGTATTGACTAGTTCTGACGCAAAGTATCTGAGGAGGCAGCAAGGCACTGGCCATAGCCCCATCAATCAGTAATACGTGTTTCCAGAAGCCTGAGGCAGGGGAAGATGAATTGCACCCAGCTTCTCTGCCCAAGGCATTCTTCTTGCTAGCAGGAGCTGAAGTCTCCTTCCCCTCTATAATCTCTCCTCCTCTCCTACTGCCCATTGTGCACCAATGGGAACAACACGTACTTGTGATGTTTTTTTTAAAACTAAGATGCTGGGATATGCCTACACCGTTAATCTCATCTTTTTCTGGAGGCAATTCAAAGATAACAGAGTTCTTCAGCCAGTGGAGGATATGATTCGTTACCGTACACCACCTGTGACATTCCACCTAAGCTGCCTGCTTTCTATTGGTTTTCTGCTCTGGAGAAGTGACTATGAATAGTGTTTATCACTGTAAGAGTAAACCAGGTGGAGAAGGGAACCGGGAACAGAGCTGCTCTGGCTTCCATTTGAAGAGAAATGAAACATGTAGTGATTTGTGGGAAAGAAGTGACATACTCTCACAGAAGCAGAAATCCCTATCCCTGCAAATCCAACGGACTTATTCAGGTCTCCAGAGAAGTACAGGGCACCCAGGGCAGTACAGTACCCAGGGCATCACACGGAAGAGGGTGAGGAAAGAGCTGGCCCCCAAACCCATGTGTTGAAATCCAGCATTTGCAGGTTGTTTGGGTGTCATGGGGCACCCAGGATGCAGGACACAATAGGCCTAAGAGCCGTTGATCCAAGGATGTTCTTCATACACCGTACGGTTGCAGCCTGCAGCCTGGACCCCTACATTTAATTTTCCATTATGTTTTTTTTAAGCAGCCTCTTTCAAAACCCAACAGCACACCCAACATGACAAGATGTGCTGATTGGTGTATTTTAACTGATAATTGGTTTGGTTCTGCTTCCATCATGGATATGAGATCCCTAGGCAGCTGAGACATGGATCTCTCCTCCACTTCCATTGACCAGTATCCTCTGCTTGAGCAGGGGCATCAGCGGTGCTGACATGGGCACCCATGCGTACAGTATACTTTGTTTTTACTTTGTGAGAGAGATGCGGGCCCCTAAACAGAGACTTGCAGAAACCGGGAGAAGGACGAGCTCTGATGGACTGTGTTGGAAACACCTCGCTTGCTGCTCACTGGAAGGTGCCTGGTGCTTCCTTTGTCTTATGCTATTGCTGGGAGTGCTCAGTCTGCTTGGAAACCAATGAAGCCTAGAGTTACCTACGACAAGGAATTGCCTACATTGGACTGCCTGTAACTGGGCTTGATGGGTTAGCTTATGTAGTTTTCTAGCCAGCATCCAAGGGACACTTCTTTGCTGATTAAAAACTGCAGCAGCTTTGACACTTTCTTGACAGTGAAAGGTGGCAGAAGTAACAAATTAATAGCTGCGACAACAGTAGGAGCAAGTCACTTAAACAAAGAAAGTCAAAGGCACACATTTCAAAACAAGACTTGATATAAAATGGGACTAATCTTATTTAGGGTCAGATTTACTGCAGTGCTGTTTCCAGGGATGTCCAGAAAGAACTCAAAAACACAAGCCTAGTGGATTTCACAACAAAGGCTGCACAGGTCAGGTCTAACTGAGACACTTTAGAAAATCCCATTAGGTATTTACTGGTGTTTGAAGATGCCTGAATGCCATTACAAAATTGGGTCTAAAATGCTTTAGATAGACTTGTCTGCTGAGTCACAGAGGTTCCCAAAGGAACCAAGAAATGATCTTACAGTATTTTAGCATCACGTGGCTGGTCTTCCAGATTGAGTTAACGATCAGATAGGAGGACACAGTAAGGATGGGATCAAGATATTTTGTTTCCTGAAGGTCCTCCAAAACTCATGCTGGCCATAAGCACACCTGCTGTTCTAAGTGCACTTCCCTGTAGAATGCAAGTCCTGGGTTTATACTGCTTAATGCAAAGCTGATAGCTAACAGCACGTTGCTTAAGCATGCTATGATAAAGGATAATGATTTTGCTAAGTGTGACATGATTGGAAAATACAGCAAGGAAGTTTTCATGGCCTTGACTGGATCCATATAATACATGAGGAAATAAACAGAGTGGGAACATCCTCTGCATACATCTCAACTGTAGGATTTTCTGAAAGCTAAAGATTTACATAGGAAAACACCATGTGAAATCCAGTCAACGGAAATTCAGTTCAAATATGTCTTTTTAAAGTAAAACCTAAAAATGTGACCTTCAAGTCACAGTTCCACTTTTAATTGTCATTACTTTTTTAATGGGAAAAAGGGGGAACACTTAATTTTGAGTCTGTCAAAATGCCTCCTTGGACACTATTGTTTCAATTAACTGCAATTTGTGAATTTGACTAACTCCAGGGGAGAAAAAAAGCTGACAAAAAAAGTTCTTTCCTGTAACATTTTCTCCTTTTCCAGTTTTAAATTAAGATCCAACTGTATGATGGTACCCCAATATATTTGTATGGCCCAAACCATGATATTGTACTATTAGTTCCCTAGAGTCCAAAAGAATCCTTCCTACAAGTAACTTGAGGAGATAAGACATCTGGCATAGCCTTGGTCCCAGTTCAGTGCCATCCCAAAAAGACTTAATCTGATCTACTGACTGTAGTAGATTTCTTCTAGAGAAAAATGGCTGGAGTGACAGCATCTCTCCCCTCCTCACAAATACTGTGAGCATTAATGCAGTTCCTAGTAATCAGGAAAAAAAATCATGGTAGTGAAATAAAAAATAATGTCTGTGGAGAATCTCTAGACATGGAATATACAAAATATACAAAATCAAGCAGGCTTCTGATTAGTCTCTGCCCTGGTGATGTACAAGTGTAGGCCAGTGATGACAGAGATCTCTGTACCCAACAGAATGGAGAAAATCCCCAGACAAGCTAGAGGAAAGGACTGAATGACTGTACCACAAGCACGATAAAGCTATTATCAGTTTAGAAATTCTGGCTGTGTTCACTAAAATCAAAGCTCATTAATTCAGGGGTAATGATATGTTGCTATCCTCATCATAGAAATAAAACTCAAACAGCAGTACTTGTTATGGTGTGCTCTAAGAGCACTCATCTGACACAGACTATTCAAACAAGGCTCAAAACACAAATATTATATCAACGGAAAGTAGAACATAAAAAAACCTGGAGAACAAAGAATAGAATTCACTAGGCAACATATTCAGAAATTTCTTGAACATAATAAAAATGAAAGTGTCACGTATGCCAGATCCTCATGACAGCTAAAGAGGCTAGAAAGCTAAATAGACAGCTAAGGGAGAGCAGGAAAGGTAAATCAATTGTATGTTATTGCCCTTGCTATCAGAAAAAAAACCCTGGACATTCGTATTCCAAGGGCTCTTGTTTTGGAGCCATAATGTGACATTAACAGAGGTAGAAGGTCCTTAAAAAGAGATTAGAGAACAGTCCAAGCAATTTAAATTGGATCTAAAAGGCTGACAAGAACCAGACAGTTCATCACAGCACTCCACAAGCAATAAAAAGAGCGCTAATCGGTAGGTTTATGATATACGCATAAAAGTGCCACTGGCTTTGAATGACAAAGTCAATATGCTATCTAATACTATTCCACAGAAATCCCAGTCCACCTTTCTGGTCCACATGCACATGTAATGCATTCCCAACAACGCGCCTGAAGTTTCTTTCTGTGTCAGTCCTTGCAGGGCATCCATTCATGGCTCAGGAATTGCCCAACAGATTTGTAAAAACAACTATCAACAGAGAGAGATCATCAGTTCATCAGTTCATGGAGAATTCCTCCAGCCTCAGGCTACAACTCCTTGCTATCCAGTATGTTCATCAACACCCTGGCACCAAATACAAAAGCACTGCTGGGAAAATTTGCAGAAAATGCATGGATTAAGGTAACAGTAAATAATAAACAAGACAAAGCATTTCCCCCAGATGGCTCCCAAACACCTGTGTTTAATACAGTGACATTCAGACAGATGCATCAAGGTGTAAGAAATTCAAGCCACAGACACAGAGGAGGTACCACACCCTGCAACTTATTACTGGCAACTTAATGCGACCTTTCCACTGCATGCTGTGGCAAGGAAGGTTAATGTAACTTGTGCGTGTATAAATGAGGAAGTAATAAGAGTATGTAAATGTGGGATTTTTTTTCACTGTCTGGCTGTGCTGAGGCTGTTAAAGCAATACTGAAATATGCCAAAAAGAAGGATGAGTAAATGGATAAGCTACAGAAATAAAGCGGAACACCTATTTTATGACTAAACCCCCACTATTCAAATTATCAAGACATGACCAAGGAATAAATTGATCAACGTGCATAAATTCCGTATGGAGAAAAATGATGAGTACTTCATTTTGACTTTTAAATCTAATAGAGCAAGGCCAAAAGTAAGGACCAATGAAACTAAAGGTCAGTTAAATCCCAACTAGAAATAAGAGGTAATCTGTGACAAGAGATGTGACCTGCCAACAAGAGATGTGACTCCCCATCCTGGTCAACTGGGGAGGTCCCGGATGACTGGAGACTTGCCAATGTGACACCCATCTACAAGAAGGGCAGGAAGGATGATCCAGGGAACTACAGGCCTGTCAGCCTGACCTCGGTCCCAGGAAAGGTTATGGAACAGTTCATCTTGGGGGTGATCACGCGGCAAGTGCAGGACAATGGGGGGATAAGGCCCAGCCAACATGGGTTCATGAAGGGCAAGTCCTGTTTAACCAACCTGATCTCCTTCTATGATCAGGTGACCCACCTAGTGGATAAGGGAAAAGCGGTGGATGTTGTCTATCTGGACTTCAGTAAGGCATTTGACACCGTTTCCCACAGCATTCTGCTGGAGAAGCTGGCAGCTCATGGCATAGACAGAAGGACTCTTCGCTGGGTTAAAAACTGGCTGGCTGGCCGAGCCCAGAGGGTGGTGGTGAACGGAGTGAAATCCAGTTGGCGACCGGTCACAAGCGGGGTCCCTCAGGGCTCAGTTTTGGGACCAGTCTTGTTTAATATCTTCATCAATGACCTGGACGAGGGAATTGAATGCACCCTCAGTAAATTTGCAGACGACACAAAATTAAGCACAAGTGTCGATCTGCTTGAGGGTAGGAAGGCTCTGCAGCGGGATCTGGACAGGCTGGAGCGATGGGCTGAGGTCAATTGTATGAGGTTTAACAAAGCCAAGTGCCGGGTCATGCACTTTGGTCACAACAACCCCCAGCAACGCTACAGGCTTGGGGAGGAGTGGCTGGAGAGCTGCCTGGCAGAAAAGGATCTGGGGGTGCTGGTGGACAGCCAGCTGAACATGAGCCAGCAGTGTGCCCAGGTGGCCAAGAAGGCCAACGGCATCCTGGCCTGTATCAGAAACGGTGTGACCAGCAGGAGTAGGGAGGTGATTGTGCCCCTGTACTCGGCACTCGTAAGACCGCACCTTGAGTACTGTGTCCAGTTTTGGTCACCACAGTACAAGAAGGACATTGAGGTGCTGGAGCGGGTACAGAGAAGGGCAACGAAGCTGGTGAAAGGGCTGGAGAGCATGCCCTATGAAGAGCGATTGAAGGAACTGGGTTTGTTTAGTCTAGAGAAGAGGAGACTGAGAGGAGACCTCATTGCCCTCTACAACTACCTAAAAGGAGGTTGTAGCGAGGCTGCTGTTGGTCTCTTCTCTCAAATTAGTAATGATAGGACGAGGGGAAATGGCCTCAAGTTGCGTCAGGGGAGGTTCAGATTAGATATTAGGAAGAAATTCTTCACTGAGAGGGTAGTTAGGCACTGGAATAGACTGCCCAGAGAGGTGGTGGAGTCACCATCCCTGGAGGTGTTTAAGGAACGAATAGATGCAGTGCTTGAGGATATGGTGTAGTGGTTAGAGAGGATTTGGTGTAGTGGTGTAGCGGTTAGAGTGATGCTAGGAGAAGGTTGGACTTGATGACCCTGGAGGTCCTTTCCAACCATATAAATTCTGTGATTCTGTGATTCTGTGATTCTGTGATTCTGCCATGGACCATACTAATAAAAAAAGGTCTACTAGTCAGCATGTGTTTGGGGAAATAAATCTTGCTAAACACATAGTTCTACTGGCAAACACAGTCTTTCAGAAATGCAATACCTAGGCTTTACATCCAATGTGAAGCATCCCTTAGCTGGATCAAGCATCACTCGCCATTACTTTCCTGAATGTGGGATGAATTTACATCGTTTATTATACAAAGGATTTCAAACTGCACGATCATTTGGAAAGTGACTCCATTTGAACATTTTTTTAGGTTCCTATTAAGATTCTGTGGGGAGAGATGTTCTCTAGACAGGCAAAGGCAACGGTAGAGATACAGTGAGAGCTAATTGTCGGTGCTGTTAGATGGTATTTTCTAATGTATGCTGTATACTGCTGTCTTTACTTACAGCCACAGTATGAAAGAACTATCATGGCTACCTAGTCAAGACTTAATGCTATAATTGCTTTGGTTTTCACTTGTAACAAATCTAATGTGGAGAAATCCATTTAGTACCATGGCCGAGAGTGCTGTCTGTGCTAACAGTGAAGGATTTATTGGCAGAAGTCCTGCCTGAGTAAACAATGCTCTTGGGAGGTCATCATACCACGCAGTAACTATTATGCTGAAGTATCTAAAAGCCTAAGACAGGGCTCTTTTTATTAATTTAAGTCTAAATTTAATACTAAATAATACATAATTAATTGTCTAATTATTAAAGCTAACAATAGAGCCAATGGTTATCCAGCAAGCTGGGTGTTTTCAAGTAGCATAATTCACATACAATTCCTTGCATAATCAAAATCTGATTGTACTGTCTTTTCTGGGAGGTGCTTAATGCCGCCTCTACCCAGCTACGCAGAGAACGCATCTGTATATGTGTCCCTTTGCTGCCATTTGCTGTCGCTTTCTTCTAACAGCCCTTTAGAGATCAGTCTCTTCAAAGTCCCAACAAGGTTTGAAACTGCATCCTGCACAGAACACTGCTATTATTGATTTGAAGAATTGTGCCTTTGTCTAGGCCAGGAGGAAGTCATAGCTTTTGGCTGTAAATTCTTTCCTATTTGGAACTCTAGGATGAATTATTTCAATGCCTGGGTAAGCTGCCTCTCTCTATTAGAATGAGAACTAACTGATACAGCGTACTTAGTGTCACTTCTCTGAGTTCAATGGTTATGTATAACCTACTCAAGAACTTCTATGCATTTAGAAAAAAAAAAAAAAAAAGAGTCCTAAAGTTTCCTATAGTCACACTGAGTGGACTGAACTCATGCAACCATTACGGATATTTATAACAGGCATCTGTTGCAAGCACTGTCATAGGTTCCACCAATGGTCAACTAAATTCCAAGTGGATGCACTGTTACTGTGTCTGGGCACATATTCCACTTGCTTACTAGCTTAAAACTGATTTTTCCCTTTCCTTGATCAATATAAGTTTTGGCCAACAAAGAAATTTCTTGTCAAGGCTTTGATTTCTACAGTTCCTAAATAACATTCATGTAATTCCTCCTAAAGACACAGGTAAAAGCCCTTTCTAAGCAAAGTATTGCTTCTGGTCCAGTGGGGAGATCGCTCTTTTAATTCTATAAGGCAAAAGAGCCCTTTATATGCCATAAAAGATTATTTTTTTCTCTTTCCTCCAAACTTCACCCACTGTGTGGAGCAACACCAGTCCTTCATAGTGCATTAAAATTCACTTCAGGGATAAAATCATGTGGCTGGTTAGTAAAGCACCTGTGAAGACAGCTGACCACCCAGAAAGAAAAGAAATAATAAACTATGCTATGATTACCACACCTTTGAAGTTAGCTTCAACCATACTATGGGATGAATGGATATCAGCCAAGTCAGAGGAATTATTATAACATGAAACTGAATTTTTGATAAATCCACTGGTTTCCTCATCTCAGTTTTTGAGTGTCTTTAGGGGGCTCTCAGGGTGCCCTTTGTCACCAGCTCCATTGGTAAATAGCATCAGGAAGGGTCAGTCCTAGAAGAAACTTTACATCCTTCTGTGTAACAAAGATGGGCTGTGTCTTAGTAAAAGATGCTGGTGTCTTGGTAATTCAAGGGATAATTATTACATGAAGTCGCATTATATGAGCATCTCATGGACCCTTCCCTAAAGTTCCCAGGTCCAAGGTAGGCTAAAAAACTGACATCATTTCCTCAAGTGACAGCAGTACAAATGAGCTTCATAAATACTAGAAAATACTTCTTTTGAAATATAGGGTTTTTTCTAATGCAACGTATGAGTGACTATATTAAAAATTACTTTTATGAAACATTCCACATTTGGAGGTAGGCAGGAACACTCTGTTTTTTGTTATCAGGCAGTGTGTACTACCCCAGTTCAGAAGAATCTCATCCATTCTCTAATATGTAATTAATAACCACAACCCCTTACTTCACAACATAGAGGTTGTGTATTTACTGCATGCAGTTCATTCATCCTTCTTCTAGCAATTCTGTTGGGCCAATGGTTTCCCTACACATTTTCTACTGGTGATATTACAGACCTGACCCTCCCTTTAATAAGGTCCAGTTAAGTCTCTCCCTTTTTAGTTGTGGAGACATCTAAATAATACTCCATTTATTGTCTGCTTAGTTGAAGAGCTCATGAGTGATGCTCTCAGCTGACAGCAAATTGTTATCTCTAAATTGATGAATAAATGATCATTTGTTACTGCCCGTGTGGGGAAATAGCTGTGTTTGCTCTATCGACCCACACATTTCTCTGTGTGGCTCAAGTTGTCTGCCTCTCAACTTGGTCTCCCACAATAAAGGCACACCGGTGAAATGCTTGCTTTCTGTTCACAACAAATACGTCTCCAGTGCATTTGTAACGCAGGCTAGGTGAGGTTTTGCAGTCGCCTGATACTCATCAGCTTCCACTGTCTGCGCTGCAATTCTTCCTGAATCACTAATTTTCACACCAGCCTTTGTTGATGCCTGTTCTGGTACTGTTTCATCCTCTATACCACAAAGCAGCTGTTTCCCATACACCATTTTAATTGTTCAGACAGGCCTATATAGTTTAACAGACACAAAATTGATTAGATAAGCCATTAGGCTCAAAGGTCTGGAGAGATGTATGTCATCTAAGGCATCACTCACTTCTTTAAAGCGCTGCAGAATCAATTTCCAGCCAGCCAGACATACCTAAATGTAAAGTTGGAGAAGGCACCAATCTATTTTTACCTCTTTATAACGCGTATCACCAGCACAGAGGAAGGAACTGTTGGCCGGGAGGTGCACAGGTGTAATAAAAGACTTCAGGTGTTGCTAGGTGAAGCCAATTTGTATTTGCTTTTATGTTGTGGAACAGCATATGGCAGCTTTTCACTAAGTCTGAGGTCAATCAGATTTCTAGGCATAGAATAATTTACATGAGCATGTCTTTAACCTGTTAATCATTAGGACAGCACATTTTTCAGCCGAGGCAGCATGCTTTGCCTTGCTGCCTAGAAGAGCTGTCTCATGAACCTGTCAAAGTTCACAGCCTCCAGTGGAACCACAACCTGCAAATCGTCTGGGAGCCTACCTAAGGACGCTCTGTTGCATGACCCTGTGACTGCACATCTTTGCCTTCTCAAATCCATGGAAGCCTATCATCCCCATTTAACCACAATGTTTTTACTGTAAGACAGAAAGAGAGGCCCATCAGCTGCTTGTTGGCAATCATCAAGAAACCAGAAGAATGGGCAGAAACATGGAGTGAACTACTTCCAAAGAAAGGACATATTTTTCCTCTTTTCACACAGTGAGGAGAGATTAGGATCCCCTGTTAGTTTTCCCCTTACTTTTTGCAGGACCACACAGTGTTTGAAATGAGAGGGAGAAACCAGAACAGCTCCTGTAAATGCCCCAAAGGGTTATAAACCTTTGCTCCGAGAGGAACTGAAAAAAGAATCAATGGACTTGCCGTTAGAAGCGGCCATGGGAATATTTGAGCCATGTGAGCAGCAACCAAGAAAATGAAGGAACTTTAGGGACCTGGGAAATCTTACCAGGGAAGATATTATGAAAAAGGGGCTTCAAAAGCAGACTGTTTGAGCTATTATGAAGAAACAGGCCAAAGATGCAGGGAATTTTGAGAAAGAGGCAGCATCAGTACAGAAGTCCTGACCCCATGTCCCACCTCTTGCCATACCTTCCCACTGATATTTTGTAGCTTATGGGAGAGCCTGTATTTGAGGGAGGGCTGTCATGAACCAGAGCAACCCACAGAAAGAGCAAGAAATCACAGCCCACCAGCAGGAGAGAATGGGCATCTGATAATCAGAGGTGAAGGAGTCCTTTAAGAGGATTCTTTCTGTTGTACTGTGTGCAGTCATGCTCTTAAATTCTTAGTGCTTTGTGTAAAATTTTGCCTTTTCCAAATGTGACAGAAATTGCTTATACATTTTGCTCTGGATTGCCCTGCGCCTTTTTCTTACCTGAAGAAAACACTGCAAAAAGAAGTAATTAATCTGATCACAATCAATATTGTGCAGGACACAACGATGGCACGTGCAGAGAACGCTATCTCCCCTTTGCAGGCATCTTGCAAAGGCATGCACATGGATTATCTTCTGCCTTGCAGCAGGGTAGGTTCTTAAAACATGACAGCTGCTGGCACATATATTGCTCAGAATAAGGGCAGCACAGACATGCTATTAAGGTCTGTAATTTTCTGTAGAGTACAGAAGTGCCAGCTTTCCCTTTTTCAGATAGAGGATTCTAAACCTCACGGGCAGCTCCGTGCGTAGAGTGGCACAGCTTCTGCCTGGAAGCTGCCCTGCCCGCTCACCAGCTCTACCTGCATCCAAATGTCCTGACACGCTGTGGCAGCCTGCGAGGTCGGGCTGACCAGTCCCATCTCTAGCAGGGATGCCCACAGACAGCTTCAGAGATGCCAGGAAAACAAAAGGAAGCAAGACTACGTTTATGGACAGGGGCCACCGACTCAAGTGGAAAAAATGAGGAAGCAGCTTCTTTTAAAAGTAGCTATAAATAAGTAGAGAAGAATGTTGTTAGTATCTGATATTTCAGCTTGGGAGACACAGAAAAATCCTGTGCTCCCCACACTGAAACATACTTAGAGCTTTCTTAAACTGTAGATAGTAAATTCTTCATACAACTGCACCAAATTTAACCAACTCATAGTAATTCTGTGCTAGGCTTCCTGCTGTCCAGTTCAAATGAACTGATCACTGAGGTAGAAATGCTGTTTTTATATACAGACCCACACAAGCACCATCCACAAATTATATAAAACAGTTCATCCAAAAGGTTTGTATTATGAGTATGTAATTAGCAGACAACAGATAAATAATAACTCACATGTGTTAATGGGATAACACCATTGAAAGGCAACAAAATTCAACGGTACATAATGAAATTGTGGAATGCACAATTCATCTTCCTCAGCCACCGACCTTGCTGGGCAAGGGCTGCTCTGAACAGGAGTTAGGCTAATGGAGCCACAAGTTCACCGGGTTTGCCTTATCTGTCCCACACACCACCTGGTCAGTGAATTGCAGACACTATCAGCAGCTGCTGCCTCCAGTCTCAGGTGTAGAGGCTTCCTAACACCATCCTCCCTCTCTCAGGTTGCTCAAGAAACCCTTGAGCTGATTGTAAGAAGAGGGAGCAGGCAAGAAGAGGGACCACTGGCAGAACTACTACTGCAAATGAGACTGACTTTAGTAGATATATTTTCTTCTATCTGTTTGTCAGAAAACTACTCTCTGGAGATGCTGGAGGATGCACGTTTGTGAGGGTGAACTCATTACCCCCAGGGCTGAGGAGAGCTTTCTGAGGGTAATGAGCCGCAAAGCCTGATATGAAGTAGGTGTACACACAAATTTGGCATTTACCTGCTATTCATGTGTTTGATTTTGAAATGAAGTGAAAAAATGCACAAATACCATATATGCTTGACAGCCAACACCACATATTGGTGGTCATTTGAAGTATAACCTGTTCCTTTGTAGCACTTGCTATTCCTACCCAATCCTGTTATCCCCCACATATTTTTCTTGATGCTGACTCCCTCCGTTAAGGCAAGTATGCATACCCCAAAGCATAGATCAACGGGATGCTTTACATTTTGACACAACCATCCTTCAGCTCCAGGCAAGCAACACAGAAATGAGAGGACTTTCTTCCCAACTGTGGAATCCTCAATGAACACCACATTATTTTACCTAGCTATGGTATCAATATCCTGCTTTACTTTCCAATTTGACAAGGCATAAGGGAACAGATTAAAAAATATTTTTATTCTGGATCATTTTTACTACACAATGATAGCTAAATCTGTCTGTGACTTGCCCACTTCTGCCAGTACACTCCTGAAAAGCAGAATAGCTTTGAAAGACAGAAAACTCAGAGAGAGCCAGCAATCACAGGATTCCCCTAAACCAAGGTCAAACCTTGCACCCATCAACTCTGAGGAAAGGTGTTTCGATAAATCCAAATCAAGTACCTAGAACAATGCAGGTTTCCCATAAATGCCAAGACAAAGCCTTTTACTTTGATCTGACTGGTGGTTTTGAGTTGACTGAGACTAGAAAGGAACCGAACTGCAGTTCCCACATGAGAATGCTGACCCAACATCTGCAAGGTCTGTGGCAGACATGGCCTTTATTTTGGCTAGACTATCCGGAATAGAGGAAATTACATATGCAAATGGGGATGTGATCCTCCGTATATTCACTCATGTTGTTCTGATTTCAGGCATGTTTGGCTCCGAGTTTCCTGTGATGACCAGAATAGGGCAGAATTTGCTACATCATATTTTGTGTATCTTCATTTGATAGCCTGTCCTGGTTTGAGTTAAAACCAAACCAATTCTGTTTCAGTGATTTTACTTTTCAGCTAAGTCTTTTCTAACTAACTGCACTTTCTAAAGCTAACAGCATGTTTTTGCAGACAGTGTCTGCTTCTAGCAGTGATAACACTTGATGTTTAGAGTTACTACCAAGGATTGGTGTGCAGACCAAGGTCACTGCTAACTCTTGTGTACCACATCAAGGGGTGCAGAAAGTGAAAGACTGCACCTGTGGGGAGGAGCAGCCAGGACAGGTGACCCTAAACTGACCAACGAGGTATTTCAGCCCATATACATCATATGCAGTATAAAGCTGAGGGATCATGAGGGTCTCGACCCTTCTTCCTTCCTGTCAGCCCTTCTACTGGCCTTGGCTTCCCTTTGGGGTCCTCTGCCTTCTTGGACCCTTCCCTTCGGCCTTCCCTTCTTGGACCACCTCATGCCTTTGATCCCGATTTGTGTGTTTCTGAACCCAGCTCCTGAACCTGGTTTCCATCAGTTGCTGAGCCCAGTCTGGGACTTTGCCAGTGCCTGCACAGCCTCAGTGGTGACAGTGACGTGATTGCCCTCAGGGGGACATTGGGTTCAATGCTGGTTTTTTATATATTTGTATATATTCCATTTTATTATTATTATCTTCATTAAAGCTGTTTCAGTTTTCTTTTCTAATCCAGAAGCCTCTCTCTCATTCCCCTCCTCTCCCATTTGAGATGGGACGGGGCCATAAGCCTCTGTCTCCCTTATCCTCTTTCTCTTCCTCTATTTGGCAGGGGGAAAGAGGGGTTAACAGAGAGCATCTATTGTAGGTCTTCTGGTGGATAGAACCTAAACTTCGACATAGCCTTACAAGCTAAATCTGTTATTTAAGAATGCAGCAGATACTAAAACCCACATACTGAATATCACATAGGACAGCACAATCAAATATATGGTAAGGTATAGAGTACTCATAAGGGATAAGAAGATAAAATGCCAGAATACCATCCATGTGCCAGTGGGCAGAACACATGGAATGAGTAGGTAACTAAGTAATTTTATCCGTTCATAAGTATCACCATGCCAAATCAAAGTAGGTATCTATTATTTGCCCAACAGCCACACATATTTTCCTTCATTAGTCAACCAGCTTTAGTTTGATCCTATACAAGCTTAAAACTGTGGGGAAAAAATACAGCCTGTATGGAAAATTGCTGTGGGATTGCAAAAGACGCAGAGCTTGCCAAAGACAATGAACTCTAACAACTGTTTTCCTTGTTTATGTGCTCTCTCCAGGCCCTCTTGTTTATGTAAGGGCTCAATATATGATCAAGTTACCTTGCGTCAGCCAGGCTGCGGTAATTGCCCATGTGTGCACTTTTGGCCCGTAGTGAACGCAAGAAAATTTAACATAGTTTAAGCCCATTTCACTGCAGGCAAACACAACTTACCTTACGTTCCCTGTGGGGTGGGAGTGTGCACCTAACTTGCACGCAGTGACATGCTACATCCCAGGAGCCTTAGGCTGTGTCTGAGACCCAGGATTATGTAAAGCACCCTAAAAGCCATCCATGACAGCTTCTCTTTTTTCTGCAAGTATATTGCACAGGCACACAAATGAAGGACTTACCTGCCATGCCTCAACCTTCTTAATGTCCGCACAGGATCCATTAGTGAAGAGTCCTTTCCCAGGGGTACAGGTATATATATCCTGCAAGGCATGGGCAATAGAATATACTGCCAAATACACATTATAGGATATCCGCAAGTGTGTGTAGTCCATGTACGGTGTCTCCACACTGGTGATGTTCTCATCCCCTGTGCACGGAGGTCGGAAGGCAGCTGTTCCGTTTCCAGCTCCCAACCCTTCTTCATGACCCTTGTGGAAAGAAGTTGAAGCTGGAGAAGTTTTGGACCCATCGGGGAGATAGCAGTTAAATGTCTCCTCCCAAAACTCCTTAGCAAAGCCATTGTTGTTGGACTTCTTGGGATGCACCTTCTGCAGGAACTCACGAAAGCCTGGGATCTGTCCTGCCTTCAGTGCAAAGCCAATGGTGCTGCCGATGACACGAAAGAACTCTGGCATGGCTATCAGGGAAGAGCTGGCCCAGGCCTCACTCGCCAGCCAGATCTTGCCCGTGATGTTTCGCCTGACAATCTCTTTGATGAGAGGCTCCAGGTCTGGGCCACTGGAGAAAACCACAATCACCCTTGCTGTAGAGTTCTGGATGACCTCCACCACCTGTTGGATCTCCTCTTCGTCTGAGTACTGGGAGATGAGCTCACTAAAATCAATGCAGATATCTCTCTCCTCTGCCTCCTCCCGAAACTTTTCAATCCCTGGCCGGCCATAGTCATCATCAGCTGCAATTGTTCCCACCCAGTTCCAGCGAAAGTACTCGATGATGTCTGCCATCGCTGTGGCCTGATGCTCATCATTGGGGATTGTGCGGAGGAAGGACTTGAACTGGTTCTTATTGCTCAAGAGACGACTGGACGAGGCATAGCTGACCTGTGAGAACACAGTAAACAAACCAAACACACCATGAAGTGAACTGCCTGGGAATAAATTGCCTACATTTATCTAGCATCACTGTCAACCTGTGTAAACTCAGATGGGATGAAGAGAGAGCTGAACACCACACTGGTAGCCATGTACTCTTAGCTCGTGGTTGCACATGATCCATGCTGAGAGTCTTTATGTTCTTGTAGCTGTGGCTGTCTTACAGAGGCACAAATACAGGAGCAGCTGCTTGGTCCTGAGAGGCTGGAGCAAGCTTGCGTCCACCTCTAAGGTCAAAAATCTGAGGGACATAGACACTAGCTTGAAGGAATGGCAAAGGGGTGAACTATGGGTGGCCTGCACACGTCACTGGACTTCCTGTCAAAATCCAGAAACAAGAAGAATGTTTTAGGGCAATGCACATAATTCAAACAACAAGGGAAATGCACATAACTCAGACAAAGTGCAGGATTCCTCTGTCCTGAGCCAGGTATGAGACAGCAGGCTGGTATTGCCATCCTGAACCTATTCCATCTGTCTCTCCTTGCCTCTCACCTCTGTCCCCATCCTTAAACAGGCTCCATCAGACACCATACATGTGTTATATACAATCTCTGCCAGCTGAAGAAGAATCTGATGTGTATCAGTTGCCTTGACCTTGCAGAGTGTTATGGTAATGCTGGTCTGTACTACCTGAGCAGTATTTCCTGATTGCTGGCCAGAATCAGCGTAGATACCAGTAGGCATTCCATGCTCCATGAGCCACCATGTTTTACAATTAAAATGGGATCTTATTTCCTTTTCTAAAGCTATCAAGGTTGGGGTTTTTTTCCTAATCAGAACATGTGCCATATACTCTTAAGATATAATTTGGATTTTCTACAATTGGGAAGAAAACTATAAAACCCAGAAGATAATAGTTTAAAGATCTGGAGAACTTTTAAAACTCACTTATCGTTGCATTTTCAGATTGGTATCTGAAGTGTTTAGGACTGGTTCTCATTTTTAAAAGTCTTCTATAAACAGTTCATTCGGTACAAAGTGGAAATTTACAGAAAACCTTATCTTCTTAAACTGCGGCATTTAATGTTTCTGCAAGAAGAAAGAAAATGAGGCCTCCTAATGCAGTTTCAAGGGCCACAGGAGCAAACTCTTACAGAGCTACAGTCTCCCTTGGACAGGCTCCTGCCTAATGCTACTGTCATCTTCTACAACCTATTGCCAGGAGGTACAGGCCTGATACCCCACTCCTGAAAGGCACCCCACTCCTGAAAGGTACCCCACTCCCACATGTGCTAACACTGAAGTGAAATATTGAGAAACAGAACAGAAGTCACAACATTTTCGGTTTATATGTCAATGGAATGAGTAATGAGCCTTACATTAATTGTAAAATATACCTCCAACTTCTACTGAAATGCAGGGTCTATTAAGAATGGGCTTGCTAATGGCCTTGCTATAAATGGCAATGATAATGCATATTCTAACGCTGCCCAACAACTCCAAGTTTAAAAGCCTGCTTTCAGTTGTCATACTTCAACCACCTGGCTGAGATCTTGTTCCAGCACTGAACCTCCTGACATCTAGCCATTTATGCAACCTCTAGATAAGACTACTGCCTCATAGCACAAACACCATTTACTGGTCAAAGGAAAAGTCTGAGAACTGCAAACATCTCACCAATCCTTCCCAGCTGCCCTTGTTCACCTGGTAATATGATGTTTAAATCAACAATACATCCGTCATGGTGTTTATTACATGTCACCTTCCAATGCTACCATGGCCAATACCTAGATAGCACATACTGGTCTCAGCTTAAAGCATTCTTGCCTGGCTCAGAGACCAAATGTCAATTTTTTCAGACTCCTGTGAGGGAGTCAGACTGGTAACATTAGACAAGATACATTACTGTGCACCAGGTAGTCAAGAATCTTTCCTTCTTCATTTGTAGTGCACATGGGAATTGGAGCCCTTGCTGAGGTAAAGTATCCTCTCAGGACAGACTGAGAGTGCAGTGTGACACAATCTTGTTAAAAGGACTCTTAGGAGTTCTGGCATCTGTATTCATTTTAGAGGAGGAATTGGAAATATTAGGCTATGCAAGGCAACACATAAATGGATAAGGCCAAGCGCTTTTTCCAAAGTTGTCTTCAGTGTGGAAATCTAAAATCAAAAGCAACAACATTAAGATATAATATGCCAGCCTCATACTTTGCATAGGATCTTGGCAGTGCAACAGGCTTGTTAAACAAAAGGGTGGGACCACAGATGCCAGCACTGGCCCCAGTTGAGTCAGCAGGCAACAAGAAGGATGCTGCAACACAGAAGATGGCACAACTACACCATCACACAGATGACCCCAGGACAAGGGGCGGTGGCATATCCACATGCTTTCACAAACCCTGTTTTGGAGGCCCCAGAGCGAAAGAAAGGCAGGTCAGCCCAGAAGAAACCTTCACAGCACCTGATCAGCACACGTAACAACTTTGCAGATCACCAACTTGAATGATCAGAGATGCTGAGAGACCTAATGACTGAGCTCTGCCTTAAGTGGGCTCTGTGGGAGCTGGGCATGACTAGACAGTGACCATGGTGAAGTAACATCACAAATAACCTGTCAAGACTGGCAACTGCCAATGACTGACCTAAAATACCCGTGTTTGCAGACCAAACCCCTCTAGAGGACTCTAGTCCTCCTAGACTAAGTTGCCGTTGGCTGAAAGTTGTTATTGGCTGCTTGGTATAACCTTTGTGTCTGGGGATTGCAAATTGCTACTAAGATGTATTTCTACCATAAGGAAACCCCCACATTTTGTATGGTTTGTCTCCTTGAGGCTCTACTAGAAATCACGAAGATTAAACAATCTTTGTTTAATTTCTGCAGAGCAGAGAGGCAGACCACTTCCATAACCTAAACAAGAGAGATGGAAGCGTACCTGAGGTATGTAAAAGAGTCCCAGCAGATTGGCCACAGCGGTAGAGATGCCAGAGCCAGTTGCCCCCACGACTGCAATGGTGGAAGGGATATGTTCTGAGCAGTTGCAGAATTCATCCAGGTTCAAGGAGTCTATCTTGTTCTGGGCCACAAAACTCAGTGTGGCCTCCAGGGCTTTAGAGACTGTATTGCAAGTGTCAAATATCCTGTATCCCAGGGTCATGTTGGGAAGGAGAGTTGGGCTACTGTTTATTTCTTCAATGGCAAAGATCATAGCCTGGAGCCAGCGGAAGCCTCGGAAATTATACCTGGGGGAGCAAAAATAAAAATAAAATAGAGTGAGAAGGAGGGAAACAGAGGAGACCAGGACTGAGACAAAAACAGAGTGAAAAATTACAGATACAAAAGCCAAGAGCCAAAATTACAGATACAATGCTATTTCTTGCATTCGACTTAAATTTGGAGAGCTCTGCTTTTGTCTTCAGAGTTTACAGAAGAGGCGTGCGTACACCAAAAGGTTTTGTTCTGGTTTTCAAAGCTTCAGTTTGGGAGCTCACTTCAGAGGTCATGAGGATGAGTTGAAGTTTCCTAAGTCCCCTAAAGTCTAGAAAAGCTGAAAGAGAGCATGCCTGGGGTGCTGGTGTTGGCTCTGGCCTGCCCCTTCTGCTCAGGACCCTAAACTTGGATTTCATGATTCCTGAGCACATGCTCTGACACAAAGCTACACCTACCAGGTTTCCTTGCAGGCTCCTCTGACATGTTTCTGAATGCAGATGGCAGTGTCTGCTAAGCCTATGCTGAGCATGATGCTGCCAGGGACTTGGGATCAGGGATACTCGGTGTGTCAACTCCTCATGGCAGGCAGAGCAAGCCAAGACAGCACTGGCGTGCTGCTGGAGGCACAGGTGCCTGGGAGCTCTGCTCAGGGAAACTGGGCCTCATATCCCACACTTCCCATTGCAAGAGAGAGCACAGCCAACCTGTTTATACCAGAGAACAGAGACATGCTATAAACATAAAGGCTACTGTTAACTTGCTAACTTGTTCATTAGATACGTCAGCGCTTTTGCTGAAGGAATAACTTTTCTCATTATTATAGTGCTCTTATACATGTGCTTTAGACACGAGCTCAGAAGATGCCATCAGAGCTGGCCTCTGAAATTGAAACTGTGTTTTTTTAAAGCTTCCTCTGTTCTCTTAAATGGACCAGCTGAATTTTTTTACTACCTCATAACTGTGCATGGAGCTAACCCAGACCTAGGGAGTGGTGGCTAGTGTGCTGCAGGACCTGTGAGTCCCTCCTTATAGCATCACATGGGCTGGCAGTGAAAGAAGCTAATGCAGAGTGAGCGACTACTTATCCAAAAAAGAGAGAAGCTTCTTCATGGAAAGCAGCAGGAAGAAAGTAGCTTTGATCCATGTTGTTCTCAAGTTTTACTTACTGTGTTTTCTCCTGTAAAAGTTGCACAAGCAATCAGTAGTGTGCCTGTGAAGCTGCCGTGGTTTAGGGTAATTCAGCTGGAACAGCAGAATCTTTAATGAACTGAAACCTGCCCTTCCTGGTACTCTACTATGGGTCAGGATGGCAATTAGTTTGCAGTTTTGTGTTGAGTTGCAGCTGAAAACAGGGAAGTGTCAAAGCTGTTATGCTTGAGATCCATTGGGAAAACTAATGGACCCCAGAACTGGAAGATCCTGGGGAAACAGCCTGCCCAAGAACAGATTCTATATGAAATGGTGAATTTGAGGTTTCACACGAGTGCCATTTTGAAATTATTTGAGAGATGTTTCCATTATCAAGGTGAAGATTTCTAAAGACAAGCTTCATGAAAACACAAACTTCCAACCTCTGAGATATATGACCTGACATTTTTCCATTGCTGGATTAAATTAATTGCTTCCAAAGTTGATGTTAGCTATGTATGACTTCTTCAAAGCTGAAGGAACATAGCCACATTACTTCCTTTTCAGGAGTTTTATCTGATTCATCTGGGATCAGAATTTCAAAAGATATCACATCTGAGGTTTATCTCTAAGTCTTAAAAACTGCATTTATTCAATTTTATTTCACCTGCTCCAGACACCTTTGGCCAACTTCCAAATGAGGTTCTGCTCTGAGGTTGCAGCTCAAAGACCTGACAGCAACAGTTTCAGCACAGATCTCTTCAAGTCAAAAAGTTTGAGGCCAATAAAAATCCTCAGTTATAACTTACGACCCAAGAGCTAGCTTTTTTAAGATCACTTTTGAGAAAATAGACTCCCTTTAGAACATGGGATTGTGGGTTGCTGTTAGAAGCAATTTGGTAATTTAAGTTATTTTTCACTCTTGTTTCAAACCATTAAGGAGTGAGATGCAATGAGAGAGCTCTGAAATAAAACAGCAAGTCTCAGAGTGAATGAGACAGTAAGTGTTGTGTACAGAAGAAAGATGTTGCCTCGTGATCAGTAATACACTCTGGGATGAATGGCAGCAAAGAGGGGTTTTGTGACACTTCTTTAAAAAGCTAAATGTGTTTACAGACATTTTTAATTAAAATGAAAATGGGATTTGAAGCAAGGAACTATATTCAGGCTTCTCATGTAAGAGAAAAATCTGAAAGCATTTTCAGTATTTAAAGGCAAGATTGCTGAGAAGCTGGGAAGTTCAAAGGTACCACTATACTACTGTGAAAATCTTCACACATTTGAGTATGTGTAAAAGTAAATTTAAGCCTGCTCACATTGAATTATACAGGTGGAGTATGACATAAAATTATTTTGCCTGCTTGACAGCAATCTGGCTTATTTTTATTTTAAATACCACAAGGTGGTATCTTCAAAAGCAGTGAGAACAGGACTGCCTTCGCCTTGGCTTCAAATAAAATATCTGCCATTTAAGTCAGTAAATGCAGACTAAGGCCCATGATACACAGTTGCTTTTATTTTCCTTTCTGACATATGCTCCTGATGAATGTTTATTTACAGCATAAGGCCTGTACTTTGGGTACTTGAGTTTGGATTGGTTTTATTTTGGAGGGTAGGGGGTGTTCTCTGGGAGCTAGACTGCAAAATGTCTTTGAAATGCTTTTGATAATCTACTTCAAACTAGCCTGGGCAGGAGACTTGCAGTTCTCTTCAGTTGCACCTTTGCTGTGAGCATGTCAGGAGAAGAGGATCAGACCGGATGGAGACAAACACAGCTCACTCTGTCTTCTCTAAAAACCTGATAGAGCTTCAGACAAGGTCTAATTTTGTTAAGTGATACAGTGTTGTATCAGTACTGTAACATGGATATGGTCAAATGAAGCCAGTGCCACTAAACTAGTCTAAATGAAGCAAGATTTCATTATTCCTTCAATCCCTGTGAATGGAAATTGTGTGGATAAATTCTCTCCCATTGTACTGTAAGACCCCAGGAAGGGGCTGCAGATAGGTTCCTTTTGGCTTGGTGTGTACACGAGTGATGGGTACGAGCTGCCTTTGAACCTGGCTATGTTACCCCAATCCAGCTGACCTCCTGTGCTATGCAGCTGCTGTCACCAATATGACTAATCACTGGAATGCTTTGTCAATCATGCAGAAATTTGATCAGTAATTTTCATGAAGAAACTGCAAAGGATTTGCTAACAGAAGCAAACTTTTCATTAGATTTCTGGAATCTTTAAATAGCTACTGATATTTTCCTGGTCTAAAATAAGCAGCCTCCAAAACTTAATTTCTCCCATATTACTTCACAGGTATGTTGGCATAGTCTTGTATTTTAACATTTCTGAGATGTGGTGCCATGAAAAGTGGCCATTAAGCTCTAAATGAGAGTTTAATGTAAATAATTCAGTGCCCAAAGGTGCAGATAGGAATTTCTACTTACACTCAGTTCTTTAATGGTTCCCCTTCTGATGCCTGTCAGAGTATGCAGCCCACTGACCTTTTCTATTCCCATGCAGAACCACAAACAGGGGAAGAGAAATCAGAAATAATTCCTCCACAAATCCTCATTTTAATTGTCATATCTGCAGGGGACAGATTATATTCGCAGCAGCCCAGTTTGCTAGACAGTAAACTTGCAAGATCTCACTGATTCCTGCAGGTTTCTTTCTAGTTGGTATAAATGTGTCTGGCAAGGAGTGCTCTGAAATGTCTCAGAGGATGTTACAAAGCAAGGGTATGTAAACTAAGTGACATAAGCTCACTGCGTGGTTTGAGCTCCCCATAGCTCCATCCTCTGTTTGTTTGTTTGTTTGTCTGGTTTGGTTTGAACAGCTCTTACTGTCCGGATCCAGCAGGGAAATTAGTCCTGATCCCTGCTGGTCTCCATAAAGGAATGATTCACAGCCTCATGTGAATTCACAAGCTTCATTTATCAATGCTTGCCAGGGACTAAACTAAAAGTAATAGAATATGAACGAAAAGAAGAAATAATGTGAAAGCTCTAAATACAGCTTTCACTTACTCTCCCATATCTGATAGGTACTTTTATGCAAGAACGGTGGCAAAGTTTGCATGTGCCTCTGGGCTCAGGCCAGTCTCCTCTTTCTCTAGTGGTTGTATGCACATACTAATTTCTCTGTCCTCTCTAGATTTCCAGTACATTAATTACACGTTATTGCTGCTACTACCACTGCTATTACTAAGCTATGCAAAGGGGAGACCTTCAGTCATTTGTTGGATTCCTGCGGTCAGTAGGTATAATGAGTTGCTTGCCACTCTTATGAGCTAGGGTTGTGGCTCAGGGGAACTGTGCAGACCAAAAACAATGAAAAATTTAAAAATTCCAATTCAGAATGTGGGTGGAAAAGAAACAGGAAAAGGAAATAATTTAGTTTTAGGGAGGAAATTCTAAATGTCATTTTATCTCTTCAGTATGCAGTGGGATTAGCAATTACATCCGCAAGGGGTAGAATTAAAATTCTCTGTTCTCTTAGATCGACAAACAGACTCAGTGAGCCCAAGTGTCCCGGAGCCATGCTCTGTGAAGCCCTGTACTATGACATGGGGACGATGTCTCACCACAATTTCACAGCCTGAAAGCTATGCCACAGTGTGGATCGGACATTGCCTAGACTGCTGATCAGAACACAGAAAATATGCATTAAAAATAAGTCCTAGTGACACCACATTGGCAACGCTGTATCTCAGCTCAGTAAAGATAAATCCTCTGCAAAGAGTTCATTACAGTAAGAGGAATCATAGAGTGCATTGGGTTGAAAGGGACCTTCCAAGGTCATCTAGTCCAACTCCCCCACAGTCAGCAGGGACATCTCTAACTAGATCAGGTTGCTCAGAGCCACAGCAAGCCTAGCCTTGCACGTCTCCAGAGATGCAACACATGGGTACGGCCCATTTATGCAATAATGCTAACAATAATAGTAACGATACCACCACCACCAATACTGCTAATCTACCTGAAATCAAGAAAGGACAGAGAAATCAGGTCATGAATAGGCCTCTGTGGGTGCTGACAGGGAGTAGGGATCAGGGGTTGCTTGTGCTATGCTCTGCCTCTGTCTCCACTGCACCTATCAGATATGCATCAGCAAATGTTGTAAGGAAAGTTGCTGCAACAGCACCTGAGGCATACAAAGACAGAAGGTGTATTTATATCAAATGTGGGATCCTTGATTGCTTAACCAATAAACAGGAAACAAAATTGCTCTCACTTTCTGTACTCTTATCTGACATTCCGTGTGGCAAAATCACGTGTAAGTTTTCACTTTGGACTCCACAACTCAGTGCTTAAAGCATGAAGCTGCATTTTCAGTAGAAACAGCACAAAAAAAGAAAAGGTTGTTACTGTTCTCTTTTCCTTTTGCTGCTGAGTTACGTATATGGTTTTCCAAATAATCATGTGCAAGTTATGCACAGTAGGTTCAGGCCAGTACATATGCTGAGCTGGGGAGAAAGGTGCTGTGCCACAAGAGTATGAAGAGCGTGAAAACTGGAGAAGTGAAAAGAAAACTGCCCTACCCATTTTGAGAAACCCTGTTTGGGAGCATAGGTATGGCACTGAACACAGTTAAATGTGTGGGAAAACATCCAAACAGCGCAGATCAGGTTGAACAGTCCACAAAAGAAAGGATTTTTGTCTGATACTGAACTCCAGAAGAGACCTGGGGCAAACCACCCACAGGGTTTCAGTGGGACCCTTAGGTCTCGTCTTGGTTTCAAAGCAAGGAGCTTTTTGTATGGTCTGATGACTTGCTGCTGCTGCCTAATGGAGAAGAGTATGAGGAAAGAGAGAGGATGCCCATACTTCTAGAGTATGACCTGAGTCTTAGGCCTGGGTCTAATTTCCTTATGTGATCTGAGACACATTTTCCTATGTAATAAAGAGATTAAAAGCTGTACACAGATGCTTTTTAGAAGCAGGTGGGTATACAACTTATTAGCCTCAGCTTTGAAAAGAGACAGCAGCACTGGAGAAGGCACAGAGAAGGGCAGCAAGAGCAGTCAAAGGTATGGGACTGATTTAGCAGCTTTGGTTTGACCAGGTACAGCCACACTTACACTCCTCTAGTGGATTTCCCAACCTACAAAAGTTTTTAACACTACAAGATTGGGGATATTTTACTTTGGGAAGAAACTGGAGCCTACTTTTACTTTTTTTCCACAGAAAATATGAGTTCAATCATTCCACACTAGCCAAGTGCCCAGAACTGAGGAAACTCAAATGTGATAAGAAAGACTCTGGCTCATGACTTGAAGAAAGCATTAGACTCTTATGAGTTAGCACGCAACAACCCTGCTACAGGCTACAACCTTATTGTGGAGTCCAAAAGCAAAAACGGACCATCATGGTTGTGCTGAGAGATCTCTATACAAGAACAGACAGAGGAATTTGTGAGAGTCCACAGCTGGTCTGAGGACTCAGAGATGGACGTTAACCTTGAACAGATAATGATGTATCCCTGAAAGAGCCTGGGAAGCCCTGAGACTGAAGAGTCCCAGAGAGAGAAGGTGATAAGAGACTGAACGAGCAAATTCCACAGAGAGCAACCTGGCAAGAGATCAGCAGACACAGCAGGAGGTACAACAGGAACATTAGCCAATTAGCATCTTCAAAGAAGCATACGGACAGAGCATTGAGCGAATTGCTTTTAGCAGCTTTCTGATGGACAACACTAGGGGGTCGTGCCTTAGGGCTTGGAGTGTATAAAACGCAGCCATTTCTGATAATGAAGATCTTCAGTTATAACTCTCATAGAGTCGTCCTGAAGTCCGTTTCTTTTCTCATTTGTTTGGCGCCAACAGGAATTTTCTGACTTAAATACTGGTTAAAACAGAAAACCCTTTCAGGAAAAATATCTGCTATCAATTTAACATGTACCAATAACAAGGAGTACACATAAACTGTCCCATGAATTAATTATCATCATCATTAAAATCTGCTGACCAGTCTCAAAAAGTTTTCTCAACCCAATCTCTTTTGAATTAACCCTTTCCTGGAAACAGACTTTTTCTGGTAAAGATGTGGCGATGAAGGAACTTCCAGACATCTCTGGTCCAATCATCCCCTTGTTCCTATCATAATCACTGCTACCTCTGTAGCTAGATATCTGACCTTCATTAAGTATTCTCTCTCCATTTGCATGATGCTATCAACTTACAATTTATCCAGTTCCTTGAAGGAGCGCAGCAAAGTGCCACAAATGCCTGTCTTTTCAGTCAGCTCCTCTCTTTTGCACCTGCAGCTTCTTGGTGCAGGAGTAAGAGGAACACTGACTTTACCCAGATAAATTTCAGATAGGTGATGCTTTTTAGAAGATCAAATGCCACCCAGAAAGATCTCTCATTGTGTCCTTAAAACAGCTGGTCTGGCTTTTCAGGATTTGCCTGTGGTTGGCAGTGCTACCTTGTTAACAAATCTTTTGACAATCACACACTGGTAGTTACTTATGGGAGAGCATTCTCCTGTGATCTGTTCTAATAATGTGACCATGTCAAGGCTGACATCAAGGCTGACCCAGAGCTGACAGAAATGAAAGCTATGTTCAGTTTGCAAATACCTGCACTGTCCTGCCTGCCACTTTAAGCGGTGAAGAAGATAAAGGAGCTGAAAACATCCATTACTTTTCAGCATTCCGCTATTAAAATGCTGTATCTGGGAGAGAAAAAAATGCTGAAAATCTGGCAGAGCTTCTTGCTCCATGAAGTAGAGATTCCACAAACATTTAGTTCATGTCTTTCTTGTGCATGCATAGAAGAAGCCAAAAGAACCCCTGATTAATTACACTTCTTTCTGTGTGCTCCCCGTGAGAGCATCTGGGGATGATCTCATAACCTAGATGGATGTGTCTTGCTCAGTGTGTCAGTGGGAAACTGCACCTGAGATCTATAAGCATAGCAGGAATGTTGTCAGTCCATAAACTCTACTAGATCCGCAGTCTAGGAATGAGAGGTACCAATAATTCCAGATACACAATTTTTCACACATGATTACAGAAGAGGTGCCATAATGCTGAAGTGTTTTCCCATGCATGGTTATAACAAAATTCCACATCAATTTCTTATATTTTGTTTATATGACACTTCAGTTGCAATCAGTTTCTGTCACACTTCACTTGTTATGTGTATTATGTGCAGGGTTGTAAGGTTAAAAATTCCTGTGTTTCATCATAAAAATGGCTACACTTCAATAATAAGAGAATTTGTTTTCATGTACATTTCTCCCTCCAGGCTTAACTGCCAAAGAATTAAGACAAAATTTGTATGCACTGTTTACACAGAAGAAAAGGACTCTGGGTGAGGAAAGCCTGGGGAAAGAGTTCAAGTCTGGGACTTTGTAAAGGCCTTAAAGAGATATGTATGTGTTTGGTGGTGACCCATCTCACTTTCATCTTTTCATTTCTTCTGGCAACTAAGCAGTTTGTAAAGTCTTAGAAGATGAGAGGCAGAACTGGAAAAAAATCCCCAAATTTGTTTTCTAAGCTATTATGCTATGCATGACTGTAATCAAATGAATTTAAGGGCACTAGGAATTAGCTAGGAAATTAGGAATTAGCTAGGAAAACTAATTTTCAGATACTATTCAAATGTCCATTGTGAATGGCCAGGTAGCTCAGTATATTCTTGTTTCGGCAGCTTTGAGTAATACAAAGATTGCCCTCTTTCACTGTCTAAATATTCTTTATGTTACTGTTTAACATAGCACTTCCTGTCTTCACCCACTTGTTTTTTTCTGTTATTTACACCATACCTTGCCACTGCCTCTACAAGCAGCAGATTACAGATTGTATTTACACAATGTATAGGATGTCACCTGAAATCAGGAAAGGTCAAGATTTTCTCACCAAAACTTTTTCTTTTCCCTTTTTGTGGCTTACCTTATACACTCCACTGATTCCGGTCTTGATTTTAGATCCTGGTCTTTAGCAGCCACTCCAAAATGAATGGGGAACAATCCTCCAAGAATAATGTCTCCCTTCTTCTGTGCCCGTTGGTTTGGCCCATAGGCAGCAGTGTTCCAGGTAAATAGCAAAAAAATCAAGCAGTAGCTATATAAAGTCATTGTTCCTCTTTTCACCAGGGGGTTATAGGATGCAAAATTGGAAAAGACGATGTAAGAAAGCAGATGTCGTAATGCCTAAGCTTTTCTTTTCCTTAGTACAGAACAGAGGAGAGTTGGGACACATGTCTGCAGGGAGATAAGCAACAAGGTGGGAGCCACAGTGCTGGTGTTTCCATTGCTGTCTTTCCCATTCCAAAACAATAATTCAGTGGTTCTTCTTTCTTCATAACCAAAGCATTATGGAGAGCCCATCTCTGAGAACTGTAAAAGAAAGACATGAAAAGTGATCCCAGCTACACACCAGGGCCCCATGACGCCATGTTGGTTCTACTTTGTCAAATCAACCCTCAGTATGTCCCCAAGGCTGCCCCCACTCAACAACCTACCCAGTACACATACCAACCTTGAGAGAGTAAGTCAGGCACCCTGGTGATGCCACCTCCTCAAACAAGTGTCAGATGTCTAATTCTCTATCACACATGTAAGGTGGGTTACTACATCTTCCGATGGTTCTGCATGACTCTGGTCACAGGAGACCCTGTAAAACTTGTGATCAGACCTCCATAAACAGAGCACCTTGTGAGAGACTTGGATGACTTGGATTGCAGATTAGTTATGCAGTAAGAATCAAACCTCTCTCTTAAGCAAATAACTATGATAATCTTTTGGTGTGGGTCCATCCCCTCCTTACCATTGATTGTTCTTAACTCTCTAGTTGGAACTTACCCTCGCTAAAAATGACATAAGACCACATGAAAAACTTCTTTTTTTCACATTGAAAGTGAGGATGACTTACAGGGAAGTGTTTGAAATCAAAATACTTCTCCATAGTAAATCATGAAGGCTTGAAATGTTTGGTGATCGTGTCATTGCAAGTTTAACCGTAAAGCTTTGAAGCCTATGTCCTGGGGATGAGAACTACTTGGTGCTTGCTACATTTTCCTGCAGCACATCTACAGGCCTGCCAAATGAAGAACTAACTTAATTATGGCAGTTGAAAATGGCTGTGGCTATGGGGGAGGAGGTAGCACAAAAAATTCACAATAAACAGCTCTGCAACCTATTTGGAATAGGTCTAAAAGCTTGTAGTAAAAATCTGCAGTTACTAACATTCAGAATAGAAGCTAGGCATATGTTGCCAATCCTGAGGACAGTTAATTTCTGAAGCAAGTCATGAAAAGTTTGTGAGTGCTGAGAACCTTTTTATATGGCTTACTATCACTAAATGTACTTAGACAGATTTACCCTCTACCTAGGTCAAAAAAGAAGCGACTGCAGGGAAACACTGTGATCATGGCAGTTCTTCTAGTAGCCAGCCTTAATGATTATGCATGGATTATGATCCCCAAGTATTTGGAAATATTTCATAATTTTTTCTTAAAATTAAGGTCCACACACAGCAGTCAATGGGAGAGGAGAGACAAACCTCACATCATTCTCATGCCTCTGAGGTCAACACACTTAGATAGCTGGGTAGAGGCTGTACTTCTCTGTGGCGGGTCCACTCTAAGCTATTTTTTAGTCCCAGCTTGATCAAGCGCATTTTTATTGGCAAAGGCTATCAAATCTTTGGCTAGAGATCAAAATATGTCTAGGCAAACAATTTTGCACCAGGAAATGTGGAGTCATAATGAAAGATTTTGTAGGAACTTACTAGTTTTCATATGAAAAAATATGTATTCATGTTCACGGCATCCAAGTGACTCAATCCAAACTCAGAAACTCCCACTTTTGACGAACTTGTAGTAGATCCCTGTTCCTGAATGGGGATTTCAAAACCATCCTCAAACTCTGAAACATGGACATGAAATGTCCAGCTGCTGACACCAACAGTCACAAAACACTTTGGGATGCTCCTCTGTCAAGCAATTGGAGCTATGTCACACTGCTCTAGCCAGGATGCAGTATCATCTATCACTAGAGAGCATGTTGTCTTAACATCTGACTGGTACTCTTAACTGAGGAGCCTCTAGTATTGGCACATGGCCCTTTGAAAGCAAAATGGCAGAACTTTAGCCAGAGCCAGGACTAGGAGGTGACAGAGCACTGCAACAAGGGAGTGTCCCCAAGGAAAACACTTTGCCACATTTCAGTTAGGGAAAGGTCATCTTCCTCCCACCACTTACAAATTCAGAAAAGATATGGAAAAGCATATCAGACATTTTTTAGACTGATGTTCTCTCTTTCCACCTGGCTGAGTCTAAGCCTGCCAGGCCCAATGAGATGCATTTCTGAAAGACAAACAATCATTGCAGTCCGCTGCAGACACCTTCCATTCTGCCCTGGTTCACGAAGCCCTCCTGCTGTCTTATGCCCTATGGAAATCTCTACAATCATCTACAGAATGGGTATCTGGTCTTGTGGCAGGAAGGATGTGGACTGCTAGCTGCAGAAGAGAGGTTTACGCTGCGGCCTACTGCCTTGCTACATCGCTAGCCTTCCTGTGCCTACAGCCAGACAGATGGTGAACGTACAGTAAGCTCAGTGCTTCAGGAGCACATCAAATCTATTGCAGATGGGGAGGTCAAGTAGAGCATGCATGCTGTCTGTATCTGCTCACAGCCCACTCCCTGCCCCGGTGTGAGGACCACTTAGGAAAGTTTCCACCCATGTGGAGAACTGTGGCCAGACCATCCCTGCTGCTACTCTGCCTGTCCTTTTTTCCCAAGAACTGCTCAGATCAGGCAGCAAGGAGACACGTAGTCAAACTGTTCTACTATTGTCAGTCTGTTCCTTGCCGCCATCTTTCCAAATACACCCTCCTTGATACATCTGAGATGGGGGTCAGCACAGGTGGGGCCAGTACTTAGAGGCGAGACCTTTGAAGCAGGGAGAATGATTTCTGAGGAGAGGCTGCAAAGAGATGGGATGGTCTGACTAATGCTATTTAGCTTAGGGCATCCCCTCCTCTGTCTCCCTCCCAGCTGGCAAAGAGACCTGGGGGACTGCAAGCTCCCTCAGGGACAGCAATGGAGGCAGCCAGCAATGGGGTCTCCTGAGCCAGAGCAAGGAACCATGCATAGGACTTATCCAAGGTGGGTTGGATCAGTGACTTCTCCATCTGCTATGGGAAGAGGATGAGCTCAAGACCACAGCCTGCTGATTTATTACTCTAGTTTTCTACTTTTCCTTTAATAAGGCTTTCTTTTACCTTTGGGGTTCTTTGCTTATGAAAAAGGAAACTTTTCATTATGAACAGATAGACAATGGAATTTAGTTTGCTGGGATGCTATGGAGGGGTTTGAGCTGATGCTACTGAATATTGAGGAACCACTCTTTGCCACCAGACAGTGTGTGGCTGAAGTATTAAATGTAGAAAAAGTAAATTCACATTCTTATTTCTCTTTTCTTACAGTAGGAAAGTTGAAAGATCTAAACTGGGAAAACAGGATTCATTTTAAAACAGCATTTACAGCACTCAGTACTCCAAGATGTCATTCAAGAGCATGACAAGGGATAGACAATGAAAACAAAGTTATCCACTCATAGTGTAGGATAATACTCGGTATCTGCCTGAATAATTTGGAACTAGCAAGCCTCAGGGACAGGACACAGAACTGGAATAATATCTGAGGTGCTGTCTGTGGAAAAGATGGGCTGTGTACAAACAAAACATACTCCTGAGGCAGCAAACTGAGGGATAAATGTCCAAAGATCTACTGGCACAACAGTCCAAACAGGAAAAGCAAACCTAAGTGTACGCCCAGCTCCTTGTAAATCTCAGTGTCAGAATTTACAACTTTCCATGCTTAAATACCAACTAGGGCTGGGAAACCAAGTATCTCAAATTCAAATTCTCTCCATACCAGAGATTGAAAATATTTGAAGATACTTATTTCCTGATGAACACTTATTAGCTTGCTGCTAGTATCCCAAGACAATATCCTCTAGTATCATCTTTTGTTGTGGCAAATCTTCCTTTTCTTTAATTCTCTTTTCCTTAATTGCATTAAAATTATGAGCCTCTTCCTTATTAAAGGAAAGCATTATGCAGCCAAAGATTGAATTAGCTGCTAATGCCTGCCTGAAGACATAAAACTTAGCAAAATATAGGTGGAAATTATATTACTAAGAGAATGAATTACTGTGGTCCTGCATTTTTCAGCTAATAAATTAAAAAGATTAAATTAACAAGCAACTGAATTAAGAAGGAAGCTTGGAATCCATTGCTGGTTTTCCCCTTTGCAAGTATTTTTACATTTAAAACACATTATTTAATATTAGCACATACATTCTTTGTTTATAAGCTTTTCAATGCAGAACCGCTTTCCCTGTGCATATATTCAGCAAATAAAATTCCATAAGATTTCTTTTGCAAGAAAAATATAAAAAATAAGTATCATCACTTCCATTTTTTGGGACACATCTTTATTTTTAATCCTCCTCCCTTTTTAAAAAAAAAAGTCTTTAATATTTTTTCCACTGTTTTGTAACTATCGGACGTTTTGATTTTGAACTCTCTTGGAAATGGAAGTAAAGTAGCAGCTTTCTCACCATCAGGACAAGGGAGGTGATTCTGCCCCTCTGCTCTACTCTTGTGAGACCCTACCTACAGTACTGTGTTCAGCTCTGGAGCTCCCAATACAAGAGGGACATAGACCTGTTACAGCAGGTCCAGAGGAGGGCCATGAAGATGATCAGAGGACCTGAAGAAGACTCCAGGGAGACCTTATTGCAGCCTTCCAGTACCTGAAGGGGGCCTACAAGAAAGCTGGGGAGGGACTTTTAATGAGGGCTTGTAGTGACAGGACAAGGGGTAATGCCTTTAAACTGGAAGAGGGTAGATTTAGATTAGAAATTAGCAAGAAGTTTTTCACTCTGAGGGTGGGGAGTCACAGGAACAGGTTGCCCAGGGAGGTTGTAGATGCCCCAACACTGGTTACGTTCAAGACTAGGTTGGACAGGGCTTTGAGGAAACTGGTCTAGTGGGACGTGTCCCTGCCCACAGCAGTGGGGTTGGAACTAGATGATCTTTGTGGTCCTTTCCAACCCAAACCATCCTATGATTCTATCATTTGAAAGGCTTGCAGCAATCAGCACCATTTTGCTATTCGAATGAATGTTTTAGTTGTCAGACTAAATCACGCAGTAAAGCTAGAAATGTTCAATAAATCTTTGTGCTTTGGATGAAAATAAGCTGAATGGCACACTCATGACATATTACCTGTGAAGTACTTTTTAATCAAACAGTAACTAACCACAACTTTAAACAGCAGCTGCTCATGTTCATAAAATAGCTGGGTTGGAAAGGATCTCAAGGGGTCATGCAGCCTCTCCCTTAGCCCAAGAAGGGCTCAGCAACAGTAGTGCTGTTCCTGGCATATTTTCTCTAAAACCTTTTGAGGAAGAAGACCTGTCAGACACCCAGGGCAGCATACTCCAACACTTCTCTGCTCTTACCAAGGCAAATGTTTTCTCACATCTAACCTGAATGTTTTTTGTCGGAACTTGAGCCCATTTTCTCCTATCACATGCAATCCAGTGCCTCCCTCCTCATAATTGCCTTGAGATTTGAATTCACCTCTCCTTTTTATCTTTGTTTTTTTTAGACCAAGCAAACTAAATTAATTTAATCTTTCTTCATAAATAGGCTTTCTTGAGCTCAGATTATTCTTGTTTCATTCCTCTGGCCTCTCTCCAGCATGTCTCCACATTTAGTGCACACTGGTGCCCAGAAATGGATACAGTATGCTTGTTGGGCCCTTACCAGCCCTGCACAGAGTGGTAGGATTACTTTATGTGTATTGCAGGCTACAGCCCTGTTTATACATCTCAGCGTGGCACTTGTCTTTTTTGGAACAGCATGACATTGTTAACTCATGGTAGATCATCGGCTGAACACAAGGCAAAATTGAGCACGTTTATATCCACAAGGCCATGAAACCTCACAAAAATTTCTCACCTTCCAGAAGTTTTTTCCCTCCCATTCAGCCCAAAGGTAGAACCTGCTAAACTTCATGTGATCAAGCTGGATACCAACAAGGAACCAGCATGCTCAGGCTCAGCTGAATCTCCTGGGCTTTCAGGACCTTTTTACAGTGGAGAGCTGGGGAAGATTCCTGATCCTGGACATGCCAACATGGCTGTCCAAGACCCCAAAATACCTTGGAGTCCCACACAGCCTATTCAGGGGTTGTCCCACCTCTGGGAAGCCTGGATGTCCCATGACAGAGCTTGAAAGTGAGGTTGCCCCAGAGCTATGATGTTGAGTGCTTTGGAGGAGCCAAACTGCTCACCCACACATTAGGGTCTGTTGGGTATGAAAGCAAAAGCTTGCGTGTATTCCAGTTGCATTGCAGCAAATCACTGCTCCAACAAGAGACTTCCACTGAGCTTCTTGCTTTTGACAAATCACTGTTTTCCGAAAAAATGCTGCTTTGTCAGAAAATGCTCGAGAGCTCTATTCAGCTTTTGCTTGTTGAAGCTTCAAAGTTTCTCTACCTTTCTAGAAGGTCCAGCATAGCTCAGTCAGGAGCTCTGCATCTGAAAAAAACATTACTGGCTGGAGAGCTACAACTTGTGTAATGCAGGGGCCATAATAATTCATTAGGTTTTTTGTTGCTTTCATTTTTGTGGGATTCATTAAACCTCACTGTAACTGAGAGTTTTGATTTGCTAAAGTGACAGAAACTCCCCAGCAGATATCCTGCTGTACCTTGAAATTCTCTTATTAATGCATGGCATTAATCATGGCAAGGTTGAAGCCATGAGCAAAACACCTGCCCTCAACAGACAAGGAAGAGATTCGGGTAGAACAGAAATCAGAAAGGATCTATGTGGTCAACTTTGTGCCCAATCTCATTGCTCAACACAGCTAAAGGAGGGCACTTCCGTGTAGTGGACACAGAACAATTTACAACCTGCTCTAGGCGAACCTGCTTTGGCAGAGGGGTTGGACTAGATGATCTTCAAAGGTCCCTTCCAACCCCTACCACCCTGTGATTCTGTGATTTTGTGATTCTGTGACACAGGACACAAGTCTACATAGTTCTGAGACCAGACTAGTGCTGAAGTACCACAACAATATGAGAAAAAGGAAACGGTTCATGTATTTCACCAGAGCAGGCTGTAGCTCAGCCTTCTTGCACCTCTTTGGTCAAAATGAGGAATGAGTTGCATCAAAGATGCAATCAAAAAACAAGCTGCTAGTGTGCTCAAATGGAGGAGCTGTGTTTGAACTTTGCCTGTGGAATTAAACTGTTCTGTCTTTAAAGAAGGCAAGCATTCACTGAAAATTACTGTGAAGCACTTATTACCAATGCTGAATTCTTAAACACCATAATCCCCAAGATAAGGAGATTTTTGTCCAGACAAATAGCATGATTGAGAAGTGAAATCTTCAGCCTTGGAAATGTTTGGAGAGTTAAGAGACGAGAGAAGTGTAGAGCAAAATTCCAATCTAGATTAATGACTCTGTTTTAAAAACACTACGCATGCACTTGGTTTTGAACTAAATACAAAATATGAATGCTAGAGCTTTTACTGAGAATTAGACTTTACAAAATCACCAAGATCATCAGCACAGGATCTCCAGCCAGTATTTCCATACCCTGCTTAAGGGGGTGTTACCTGTTATAGATGGACCTTCTAAGCCAACTGGAAACACACAAATCTATGGGGCCAGATGGGATCCACCCGAGAGTGCTGAAGGAGCTGGCAGAGGAACTTGCCAAGCCGCTCTCCATCATTTATCAGCAATCCTGGTCAATTGGGGAGGTCCCGGATGACTGGAGACTTGCCAATGTGACACTCGTCTATAAGAAGGGCAGGAAGGATGATCTGGGGAACTACAGGCCTGTCAGCCTGACCTCGGTCCCGGGAAAGGTTATGGAACAGTTCATCTTGGGGGTGATCACACGGCAAGTGCAGGACAACAGGGGGATCAGGCCCAGCCAGCATGGATTCATGAAGGGCAAGTCCTGTTTAACCAACCTGATCTCCTTCTATGATCAGGTGACCCACCTAGTGGATAAGGGAAAAGCAGTGGATGTTGTCTATCTGGACTTCAGTAAGGCATTTGACACCGTTTCCTACAGCA
>VZZY01021028.1:63427-89927 GCA_013400335.1 Eurystomus gularis
TTGTTTAGTCTAGAGAAGAGGAGACTGAGAGGAGACCTCATTGCCCTCTACAACTACCTAAAAGGAGGTTGTAGCGAGGCTGCTGTTGGTCTCTTCTCTCAGATTAGTAATGATAGGACGAGGGGAAATGGCCTCAAGTTGCATCAGGGGAGGTTTAGATTAGATATTAGGAAGAAATTCTTCACTGAGAGGGTAGTTAGGCACTGGAATAGACTGCCCAGAGAGGTGGTGGAGTCACCATCCCTGGAGGTGTTTAAGGAACGAATAGATGCAGTGCTTGAGGATATCGTGTAGTGGTTAGAGAGGATATGGTGTAGTGGTGTAGTGGTTAGAGTGATGCTAGGAGAAGGTTGGACTTGATGACCCTGTAGGTCCTTTCCAACCATAACGATTCTGTGATTCTGTGAATTTTGCTGGCAGGAATCAGGATGCTAATATCCTATTAAACTACAGAAAACGTGGTAAAAAAGATACATGACAGTCACACTTGGCATTGGAAAAGCTAAGAGGAGGCCAAAAATACTCCATACAAATCAGCTACGGTACTGAAGAAGGTGCTGAAATTCATAACAAGACCTAGCCAGTTCAAATGAAGAAAGCCATATTCTTAGCGCTGGGAGGAATAGCACACAGAAGGAAAAGTAGGCCTAAGTACATGTTTAAGTTGGCCATGAAAAGCCTAAGCACTTGTCCTAGAGTAACAATATCAATTCTCCAAGATAAACTACACATAAAAAAAAAGGTAAACCAGGCCGTTGTATCACATTTAATTCTGCTACATCTGGGATGCCCAACACTGTTAAGTTCATCAGTGAGTTACCTAGATTTCTAGATTTTCATACCTACAACATTATTTTCATGCAGTCATATCATTAGTTTTTCTTTACTCCTGAAATCATGTACTGGTGCTCAAATAATGAAGAACAAACTACAAAAGAGTGTGAAGTCACACCCTCATCCATGTTCAGCACTATAAAATACCAGAGTAGCAGAAATAGGCCCAGGGTATCACTTTTGATATTCTGCTCAACATGGCAATGGGAGAACAAGGAAGCCTAAGCTGTTAGAGGCTGATGTCTGAACCTCTGGGGAGCTGCAGATATGGAAAAAGAAGCCAGGACTAACCAGAACGCTTTGTTTCAAGGAATCTCAAGCAAATTTGGTGGCAGCAATAGCAGTCAAAAGAGCATCAGCTCCTGGCTCTTGCACAAACAGGTAAAACCCCAAACCTGCCCAGAGGCAGCATTTCCCATGTGTGGATTTCACGTGGAATTACGAGGCCTCTGATCGCAACATAGCTGGGATTGCATGGCTTTATAGCAACGGCCTTTCAATAAGGACTGTACCTGACTTCAGGATTCACATAACATTTCTCAAGTAACTTGCATCAGTATTATGTTCAAAATCCCTGATCATTGTGATTTGGGTCACTCGGAATGGATATCCCTTTGTGGAAATAATTCTGTGTTTGCTGATGGTGGGAAGCAAAAAACAGAAATAGAAGTGGTAATAGAAAATACCTTAGAGACTCATTGAATGCACTCAGTGAACACCATTAGCAGACACAGGGATGTGTTAGCAGACAGAGCTGTAAGTGGTTTTTGAGTAGTGAGTGCCTGGTGGAAATTTATGTGGAGGGTGACCTATGTCTTTGGAGCCATTTCTACACAAGCATGGCTGTAAACTAGCCTGAGAAGCAGCTCTAGGGGCCTTACAGCCATGACTGTTTATTCTCCAAAAGACAAAGAGTTTTCTGCAACAAGAGCTAAAGCTCATTTCCACAAGACATACCACAAAGCTCCAAAACAAATAATAGAAGGGAATCAGATAATTTTGCAACTTCTCATCTTTCCACTCCTGTGCCTTCTTCAGTAAAAGTGCAGCAAAAGTGCATATGTGTATACACAAAGAAACAACATGTGACAAACCCATTAGATTGCTTAATGAACTGCTAAGAAATGCTGAGGAGCTACAGCACCACATGGGAGCTGTGGTAGAACAGCAGGGCTTGGAGGAATTTCAAAGTCCAGAGGGAATTACAGAGGCACAGCAACCCATCTGCAGCCTTCTGGGAAGTCGCCATAAACCCACCAGTTGACTACCCTAATTTATGCTGGAGCTGCACTGGATCCTCAAGCAACCTCAGATTTACAAAATATAGGTACCAAGGATTCCATCTGATCTACATCTTAAAGCTGTCCTGTTTTGCCTATGTTCCAGACTCTGACCTGCTCTTGCTGTGTCATGGTTTACTAACTTGGTTGTTTCCTACCCCTCTTGTTAAAAGCCTGCCATCTTATCGGCTGTGTAAAGTGGGCAAGAAGATGTCTTCGATATAATACCAGTCTAAGGCTTCTTAGTAGTTCAAATTATTTTTGTCTTCGTGTACAGGGGAGATTAGGACCCTTAAGAATTGCAATAAAATAGGAAGTGAAATATTTTGCTAAAGTATATTTTTTTATGAAATAGGTTTCCCTAACTTTCCTTGTTTCTAAAGAAAGTCCCAACAACCATGCTAACGAGTGTACATTCCAGCACCAGCTATTTTACCCCTCCCCATATTTTTTGGGAAATGGCTAAACCAGGAGATCCTGGGAGATGCTCTGCAGAACGAAGACACTCTACATCCTTGTGGGATGGTGCATATGACACTTGTTCTGCCAGCAAGTGTCAGCCAAATGAACTGCTCTTAATTTCTGATTTTCATTATCAAAAGCTTTTCTAGGGCTGGCCTTAGAAGATACAGAAGTGTTCATGGGTGCTGTGTTCAGAGCCCACAGAAATAAAGTCCATCACAGCTCTAGGTAAGTGGGAAGTTTCTCCATCTTTCCCAGCTCCTAATCTTTTCCTCTCTCATCTTAAGTGTTGACAAGAAGGCTCTATCTCCCTTGCACATTTCTTCTTCCTTGCTGGTCATGCCATAAAACAATATGGTTATGTTATGCTCTTTGCATCGGGGCATTTTTTTAAGATGCACTTTTCTACAAGCAAATGAAAAGAGGCTTCAGCTCAGTTCTTGAATACCAATAAATGCCGATCCAAGAACATAATCTATGAAACTGTGCTGTTCTAGTCTTTTTCAAAAAGAATAAGAAGGAACTATCCTTGTTACCAACTCCTGGATGCTCTATACTCCACATTTGTCTTTAATTTTTGTCTCTCTCTTATATTTAAAAAATAATAGGTTAGAAGGACTGGTTGCCAGGATCAGGCCATCTTAAACTTTCTTTCTGTGCTACATGGTGTGGCAGGAAAGTATGGGTGAGTGGTGGGAGAGATGCCAAAGTAGTCAGTCACTTGTAAGTAGTTAAAATTACACAATTTAGTGCAGTGTTATTCCAAAGAGATGTCACAATTTCTGATTGGCAGCATAAGATCTGCTGATTAGCAAGCCGAAAGGTCAGGGAACATGAAATAACAGAACAAAAACATCAGAATAAGGAAAAGCATCATTAGCTTTCTGTATTTCTCTGAGTTAATCCATCAGCTTTTGATCATTCTTTTACAAAATAGCAGGAGCAAATAAGATGGGATCATGTAAATAAGCATAAGAAGAATCTGGTCTCTATCAGCAAAATCCTTCCTTCCAAAGCCTTCTGTGATGCATCAGTATTAGGTGCAAGCCACTAGAAAAGTCAATCTGTCTGTGAAATGCAGCTTTAAAATAAACTAGGATTACAGATTTCTGCTAACAACTTGGTATGTTTTTGTTGAAAATGATGTTCTCCCAGAGCTGGCACGGGGAAGGTTCCTTGATGTGATACCTGCTTCTTTCTTCTGCCTGGATGGGCAGCCTTATGCCAATCACTTACTTTGTCTGGGGCTTGGCTTCCCAAACTTGTAATAGTGGCCAGAAATAATTACAGAAATGTGTTGCAGCTATGCTTCATCCATGTCAACAGATGTCAAACTAATTATCAGCTGAATCAATGCTGATTCAGGCTTTTCTCTAGCAAAAGAAAAAAAAAAAAGATTTGAAAGTTTAGCATTTTTTCCAATTAAACTTTTTCAAATCGCTTACAAGGGAAAGACGTATTTTGCTTAGTAATTTCCTTCAGTTTTACTCGAATTTTTTTAAACCTCCACATCTAAAGCAAAACACTATTTGATTCCATTTTTTCCCTGCAGAATCCTCAGTGAACCATACAATAAGGACAACTGTAATTCTGAGCCAATTTCAACATAAATTCAATTCAGAAAAAACACCTAAGTACGTTCTCAACTTTAGTGAGACTTGACTTTAATGAAATTTAGTCGATTCTAAAAGCTTAGCATGTACTTTAGTGGTATGCTGAATCAGAGACTAAAGTAGCCCCTGGCTGGCTGTTCCAATCTCATTTATACTAAGAACAAATAAACATTTTCTTTGTGTTGGATAGTTTATTTTTACATTATGTCCAGCATGGTTTATTAAGAAATCCTTATTGAATTTTTGTGGTCATTTTTTCCTACCCTTTTTCTTACTTTTCTAGTTCTCTACTGTCCCAGGATGTCTCTTTTTTTTTCTATTTCCCATGGCTTATTTTCTCTTCTTTATGATTTTCTGAACAGAATAATTATTGTTCCTTCTCCAGCTTTCTTCTCTCTCCTCCTTTCATTCTAATACCAAAACACTCTTTGCTATGTTTATATTTCTTTTGCCTGTATACTATGTGTAACCTCTTCCTGTTGAAGAAGGCAGGTCCACAGAAAAGGAAAACAGGTTGAATGTAAAGGGAGTCTCAGTAAACTAATCAGAAATGTTGGACTCTAGCAAGGACAGAAGCTCTGCTGAAGCCAAAAAATCACCTAAAGACCAGTAGAAGTCAGAGAAGAAAATCAAGAGTAGAAATGCAGGTATCATGGGAGGTAACTGGCACAGAGAGGCACATGACCCACTCAAGTCTTAGTGAGAGGAGGCAGGTTTTTCTGACTCTTCCTTGCCGAGCTGGCTTGCACTAGCATGTCTCATGGGGAATGGAGCACAGTGTGGAACACAACACTGTACGCTACATACTGACCCCTGGATAGCAGCAGTGAGCCTTATCTGGCTTTGCAATGCACTGGAAGATCAATGTGATATGCAAGGACTTGTTTATCAGTTATGATTATTTACCTTCTTCACCTAAGAAATGCTGGCTGGGCCTGTGGGGCTGCGCTTCCCTGCTAAAGACGTCAGTAAGATGATACCACAGACCCATGACATGCAGCCAAGCCTGGCAAACAGCGACACCAAAGCAGCAACATGCAAGCACCCAGTGTAACTCTCCCCTATTGCTCCATCTGCACTCTTCAGGGAGGCACCATATTATTTACAAGTTTGTATGAGCAAACTTTGCATTATAATTTGTAAAAGATGGAGAGGACAAGCATAGACATTTTTTCAATAATCCCACTTAGATTCTTTACAGGATCCATCTTGAACCCTACAGATGCATCTTTTCTGTTCTGTAATGAACGAGGATGATCGAAATTGCCATCCAGATTCAAATCAGCAGTCCATTTGGTATAAGAGCCCTTATTTTGTAAAAGTCAGCCCTACAATATAATAACCACCTTAACTTTTTTTCATTTCTCTCCACAACATACTCACATGTTTCTGTGAACAAAATACATACCCCTGAGTGATACTCCCCTATTGGAAATTCCCTGTCACTCTCCTCAGTTGATACAGTCACCTAATATATAGTAATCTCAGCTGTGATTTTTTATTGTACCACTATTGGAGGTCATCAGGAGCTCCAAAGTCATCGAATAGATCTTGAGCCTTCACCTCAGCTTCTTCCTGCAAATTCTTGCAGTGTAGCTCAAACTGCTGTGCAGATGTGACTAACTAAATTGGCACTGAGGCAGATCAGGAGCATGAGTCGTGGTGGGGAGACTGCCCAGGTGAAGAGCATCCTGATGTAAGAATAACACCTTGAACTGCTGCAGCTAGATCCAGAACAAGTCCAATAATGCTCCAGTGTGGGCTTTTTTTTACTACATTTATCTCAACAGATCTACTGTCACACTTTTAAAACAGAAAGAGACAAGAAATTTTATCCTTCTCAATTCCAGATTTATTTAGCTGGGGAATTCAGTATTGCATCTGATTCTACTACCATATTCTGCAAGAAGTTTCATATGGTTTAGCTAAACTAAGGTATTGCCCAGTGTGAGTAAAGACAGCAGAACTTAGGTGGTGAGGAGTTTCTCCTCAACATGAGGAGAAACTTCTTTACTGTGAGGGTGATGGAGCCTTGGAACAGGCTGCCCAGAGAGCTTGGGGAGTCTCCTTCTATGGAGACTTTCAAAACCTGCCTGGACACATTCTTGTGTGACCTGCTCTACGTGAAGCTGCTTTGGCAGGGGATTGGACTAGATGATCCCCAGAGGTCCCTTCCAACCCCTACCATTCTGTGATTCTGTAGAGACAAGGAAACCTATTCATCTTCGAAAATAATCTGTACTCGAAGAACTTAATCCATTCTTTTCATTGTACAAAATAAAATTCATAAAAGTGCACATTAATTTTCTATCAGCACACAAAAACTTACATGCCTAAAACAGTATATGACAGAAAATTACTATCCTTTCCAGAAGACCTCCTCTCTGAAATAATGCAGAAGATCCCAGGCTTGTCTTTGATGAATCTAGTTGCTAAGCTTTGTATTCTCTGTCTTTCTAAACAGAGCCTTTTTATCCCCTTGTGTCAGACACTTACAACATCGTTTTTTCCAGTTTATAATTTAAGAATGATTGGTGAGGGCTACCACAGCTTTAAGGCAGGACAGATGACTCCCTCACAAAGAGTTCTCAGCAGCTTGGGAACAGAAGCAAATACTGGGTTTGTATCATGGAAAGAGTTGAAGAGTGCTCTGCTTTATTGCACAAGCTGGCATGGTATGAATGACTTGAAGGCCCTCAGCTGTAAAGGGAGCCTGACCACTGGGATTCCAGCTGTCCCCCAGCAGAGCTGGATCGCTCACAAGCACTACAGTCTTGGGGACAGGCTGCAGTAAGGAGGGAGCTCTTGACAAGCAAGGAAAAAACTATCAGAACCACTGGAAGATACATGAAGGCGTTCATGGTCTTCAGGGCCCTTTTGCCACACTGTCCAGAAATCAGAAGACACTGTGGCCACCCATTTCCTCCACATATCTCTAAGAATCACAGCCACCTTATTTGACCACAATGTGGCAACCCCTTGTTAACACATGCTTTTTTGGAATAATATTTTTTAATTGACTTTCCCCCTCCTCCTTTCTGAAGGTGATCTTTCTGGAACAGCACAACACCCGGGGTCACACTCCAGTGAGCCTCAGCCACCTTGCCTGCCTGCCAACACTGCAGCTATATGCACTTCATCTCCGGGACGACGGTGTGACTTTTGGAGGCTCCATGCCTCATTTAGCCCTGGTAATGGCCTAATTGGGTTGGAAAAATGCAGGAGCAGGAGCGTGATAAAAAAACAGCTCCGCTGTGCTTATTTAAGCAAGTGGAAAAAGAAAAGAACAGAAAAGGGGAAAAAAACCCCAAACCTACATTTTCTACCTTGACTAGATATTTATGTGTGTATCTTATTTTATAATGGGGCGTTATGCTGACTGGTTGTGCTGCTGTCAGGATTAACACGGCAAAGGAATGCCAGGAGAGGGCCAGACCTGGATGCGCGTTTCACTTCCAGTAAGTTTTTCCATGGGAGTCAGCCCCTCATCTACAGGGCTTCACTCCATCCCCAGATGTTCTCAGTAGGGGCAGAGTTAATGGGTGCTTTCGTTATCTACATGGGAGGGGAAAGGCAAGTGGGAGGAAAAGCAAGTGAGGAGAGTCGCTACTCCAGGCACAGAAATAGAAGGAGCTCGTGCCATTAACCAAACTTTCATTCACCACTTCTTAGCTACACTTTCCACTCTCCTGGGAGGAATTTTGCTCCCTACCAAAAGAAAACCATCCTGCCCTCTCTTGAGCTATGCCTGTAATTTTTCCTGGCAGCCTATAAATCCCCCAAAGAGGGAGATGCTACTTCTGTCCTCAGGAAATCTCAGAAAAAGAACTGGAGGGAGGCAAGACAGACCCTTTTTATGTTTCAGAAGGTGAGCAGCCTCTCCATTTAGGGATCTGTTCTCCAGCAACAACATGAGTGCAAGACCAGGGGATGAGCCAGATTCTCCTTCAGCAAAAGATAAACCCAAAGTGTATTCCATAGTGGAAAGGACAGCCTTCCTTTCTGATGGTGCTTTTTTCATGTGCTTTCATCATTCCCAACAAGACCCCAGGTATTTAACTGACATTTTTTCTCCCTTTTCTCTCAGAGGGGGAGCCCTATAATATCTCAGAGGGGAGCCTCCTTAAGCTGGAGCCAATATTGTTCATACAGCATTGAAGATACAGAGGTGAGCATGAAAGCTGTACTTGCCACTGTGTAAAGGACAACCTATATCCATTTTAGCTCTCTGCCATGCGGACTGGTACAAAATATACTATCCTGTGCTTTGTTCAGTCTAGTATTAAAACTTCCAAGAATAGATATTCAGCTGATAAAACTTCCAGGAGACCCTGCTATAAATCACAACACATCTTCATTGATGACATTTTAAAAATCTGATGGAGGTTTTAGTGCTTTTATTTACAGCCCAGCCCTATAAACATTTCCATTAGCACAATAGCATGGAGCAAAGATAAGCAAAAAAAAAAATAATCAAAGATTTTCAGGCAAGCCCTCATGCTTCCTTGGAGAATCTCACTGGAATTGTTCCTAATTACTTTTTACTCACATTTCCTGACCACTTCCTATTACAATTTCCTTGCTAACTTGAAATAAACTGTGTCTAAATTAAAAGTGCAAATGGAATGAGGGATGCGCTCCTGCAAAGAGTGTATGCTGTACCTGTGAAGTGGCCAGTAACAAAGCGATGGTTAAGTTTCCCAAGGCTCTAGTGGTAACAGAAAAGCCTCCCTGTGGAGGCTCAGCTGCAGACTTGTTTCTGATGGAGTAGAAATGTTAAATGCTTGCCTTGAAGTGGCAGTTGCCTAGGTACCAACACTGGTGATGTGGTTACAATTACAATATGCAAGCAGAACGTGGCATCAACCAGTAAGAGAGGACTGGTTCCACAACATAGTCTTGGTGCTTTAAACAGGACAAGCTTTGAAAATGTAGAACAATCATCAGTCCAATTGACTGGCAGTGTAAAATCAAATGGGAAATGGAAAACAAAGTGTTAAGCCTATCCAGTTATGGGCCAAAACTACACTTCTAAGCACAAAAATATGTATACTAAACCAGAAACTGTCTGGGATAAAAGATGGCAATAAAACATACTAAAAATGACTTATCTGTAGCATGGCAGAAAGGGGAAAAGAAAAGTTAATAATGATTTCTAGGATACAATATGCAGGGAACTTATAAGGGAAGTTAATAAAATCAAGGTAGTACTAATAGTTAACAGAGGTAAAGAGGCAAAAACGGTATTTTTATAAATATTAGTGTGCTTGAGACTGGCTATGAGCCCATTACTAGATGTGAGTGATAAAACTACAAATGACAACCCAAAAAAGGCGGAAATATCCAATAAACATTTTGTCCTTCGCACATTGTTTTGTCCTTGGAATGAAGCTGGAGAATGTATCATCCCATATTACGTCAGCACAACAAAATTCACTGTAGGTAATAAAAGGAGATGTGAGACGATATCTGCTAAAATTAAATGTTTTCAAATCAACAGGCCTGGAGTCTTACATAAACTCAATGAGGAGTTCTCCGAACCACTAGTGTTGATACTGAACAACCCATGGAAAAATGGGAAAATTGCAAAGGGCCAGAGAACCGCAAGTGTATCTATACATTAAATAACTACTAAAGAAGGAAGGCCCAGGAAATTGTAGGCGCCATACCCCAATATCAGTTTGGATACAGTAATGAAATCAGTTAATTCAGCATTCTTTCTAAAAATGAATGAGGATAAAATAAAATGTGAACCATCCCCACTGTTCTCTTTATGAGAAGCTGACTTCTGTACGGAGTACAACATGGACTTCTCCAAGGCACAGACTGTACAAGTTTTAAAACTGCAATTATTATTAGAGATTCAAAACTAGTTTATAGATAGATCTCTAAGGTTTTTTTAAAGGAATGACAGCAATGAGTGGAGACATTTCTAATGACACCACTCAGAGATCAATCTCATTCTGAACCTACTCAATATTCTTTAATCAGTCCTCTAGACAGCAAAATGAAACTGTCTTTGCTTAAAACTGAGCAGAACTCAAAAGCTAGAAGTGAAGAAGACAGTTTTAATATATAAATTATCACTAATTTTGGAATATACAAAACTACAACTCTCCCCTGGGGACCAGGGGTTTTCTGTATTGTGCTCAAGATATTCATCTTTCTGGTAGCTCTGCATTGAGATGAACCCTATAACCAAATCTTCTGTTTCAAGGTTTCTGTTGACAGCCTGCAAGAGGGAGAGGACAGTTCTTTTTTCTGATGCCCTATTTACCCATACACATTAGGATGCTTGAGGGAAGATAAAGCTTCACTGATTGGCAGCAGCTAGACTGGGACTCTGGAAAAGTTGCACCAGTCTCCTGCTAGGACACAAAGGATCTTTTTTTTTTCTGAAGTGTGCGTGTTGGTCTATCTTGCTCACACGCTGAGGGTCAAATTTAAAGTCAGATATGGAATTAGGAAGGAATTTTCCATCCCACAAAGACTGGCGAGAATCCCAAGTGCAGCTAACTCACTGTTTTCTCTTTTTATCTTCCTAGACTTGCACAAAGAGACGCAAATAACAAACTTAAACCCAGAGATTTGGTAGATTTACAAGATCTCAAAAAAAGAGACACATTTCTTCAGGGGATGCAATCACTGCATGATTCAAAGAGGCTTGTTTCTTCTGAGTAAATGTGGGGCAAAAGACATGCATAGTATTTGGGTAAAGGAAGAGTGTATGTGATGTAGCATGTCTCGTGGCAGTTCTACTGCAAGCTCCTCGGGACATAACGGAGGCCAGCACGTGTATATAGTGTGCTACAGATGTGGCACTGTCATAAAATGAGAATGATCTGACATGAATTCTGCTGCAAATTATCTAAACTTTGGTTGTTTACTTTTGTCGTCACTTAGCAGAGCTGTCATGTTTCACCTCTTCAGGCAGTTCTCTTAGAGTATCTGAAAAAATGACCAGAAAACCAGCAAAAAAAGTAGCCACTACTTATAACTGTTTTAACTACTTCTGGTGTTGACATATCAACTTACTGACAAGGGAAGTGTTTCCTATAGTGTCAGCACAGTAGAAGTTGAAGTCTAGGTCACATGTATACTTGTCTTGAGCACAAACAAAAACCCTGTTAAGTTCCAGATTCAGAGTCCTTTTCCTGTGGGTGATACTGGCTTGATGTTCAGATAGCAGGCTAAACCTGCAGTGTTAGCAATGGTGTGATACTTTGTTTTGACTTACAAACTGAACAGAGCAAAGACAAAGCCTCACGTGGAGAATAAATACAGATGAGCAAGAGGTCATTTCATTGATAGCTCACTTTTAGGAGAGCAACCCATACTTACAAGGGGAAGTGCAAACACTGCATCTGAAAACTCATTCTCAAACCCTCCTGAGGCTCCTCACTAAAGTAATATCCTATTTTCTCCTCTTTCCAACTGTACAGATTCAACACTCAAACACCCAAGTCTCCCGGATCTTTAGCCAGCTTAAAGAGCTAATACACAAATTGAAAGGGAATAATCTTTAAATTAATCTATCACTGTAAAAAATGGTCATACTACCTCCCTTCCTACTATTGAAAGAACAGACCTAAGGTGTACCATAGACATGCACTTGAGCAAATCTGGATTTCTGTAAACTAGAAAACTCTATGCAAATACCAGACAGGCAGTGAAAAAGTACCACCACAACAATTAAGGCAACAAACAAGCAAAGTGACTGGGACGACAAATCTTAATCAGGTTGTTGAACCTGTCTTTTGTTGTTGTTTTATTCGATTATGTCACCTTTTCAAATTATAAAATGTCAAGGCAGACTACTCCTAAACCTTCAGAAGACAGCATATTTGTCTCTCTTGCTATTCACAAAGTTGAAGGAAACAATTTCAAGCAAAACAAAGCACCCCCCTTCTGCAAGGGATCAAGGAGAGTGCAAAACTAACATTAGCATTTGTAACCTCTTTCTCAGCTCGACCCATTAGCAACAAAAACATCGCTAAGAAAACAGTAGCAGGAGGTACTCCAGTAAACAACTACATCAGTAAGATTTTGAGTGCTCACTGTATATGGCTCATTTCTTGCCAACTTCATTTCTTGCTCAGTTATTTCTCTGCTTCCCTAGCCAGTAAGTAGAGAGACAACAATTAGCTTTGACCCCTTTTGTGGAGGATGAAGGATGTTGAGCCTGAATCATTGCTCCTCAGCAAAATAACAGACTATTATAATATATACAATTATGATAATGATACTGCATACTCCTCTCATAGCTTCTCTCCAAGGATCCGAGACTTCCTAACAAACATTAAATTAAGCCTTGCTACCACGTTCTTGGAAGACAAATGTTTCTTCACTACAATTTGCAAGTGAAAGAAAATAACAAACAGCTAACGCTTATACACCTAATTAAAAAAAAAAAAAAAAAAAAAAAACAAACCCTTTAAAACCCAAAAAAAAAAAAAAAAAAAAAAAAAAAAAAAAAAGCTTTCATTATTTTATTTGTAAATGTTTATTTAGTTTCCCAAAAGTGAAATTGGGAAAAGTATACTATTTCATGCCAGCCTCTCTCCACTCCTTCAGCTCTCCAAAGCCTTAAAACATCAAGCCTGTAAATTCAATTTCTGCGTCTGGAGGCTCAGCACTAATAGCTCTGCCTGGAACATTAGTAACAAAGGACAGTAAATGTCTATAGTTTAGAGGAAGCCAGCTAAGGGCTTTCTGGAGAGACAGAAAATATTTCTATTACTTATTATAGAGAGAGATTAGTAAGATGAGAATATTATATGAGCACGTTATTTTGGTTATCAGCATCCCCATAACAGCACCGACATTTATGTAGAGGCATAGGAAAAAAACCCATGGATCCACACCTCTATATAACCTCCCTGAGTTCTCTCTCCAGCAGAAATAGTTGCTGGATATTTCAGAACAAGATACACTGATCTCAGATAATTAACCTCCCACCTCAGGTCCCACCTTTTTCTTCAAAAGTTACAGGTTGTTTAAACACTGAGGCAAAAGGACTTCATATTCTACCAATAAGTGTCATCATTAGCAATGAATATTCTTACTGTTATGACTACTCATCATTACACTTTAAAGAAATCATTTTTGCAAGCCTGATATATTCTTGGGCCAGTAAATTTTCTCTGGTGCATAAATTTTCCACTAACAGACATACATATCCAGGCTATTTTTTAAATCCCATACTGATTTTCTGTCTATCCTGACTGAAGGGAGGAGTTGGGTAAGTGTCCCCAAACACATTACTGTGCATACATTAAGAACATGGAAGAGACAATGCTCAAACTGTACTTAGGAGACAAAAAAACGAGGAATGCTCTGCTGAAATCCAGAAATCCAGGTTCAACTGTTCTTTTTCCTTTGAAAAAGTGAGCCAATTGTCCTTCCCATGTGTGATTTGTTACCATATCTTCTATCAAGAACTATGAATCAGACACCATCACTGTTCTTATTTATATATTTAGGTGATTAGTATTTCTGAATTTATAAACAAACGTAGGCATTTATGTATTTTGAATCACACAAACCCAGCAGTGTGTCTTTGTCTGTCTGTCAGTCTGCTCTTCCCGGCTTTGGCCTTGCTGATAAAACGGTCAGCTATGCTGTGTCTTCTGGGATCTAGCCATGTTGAATAAAGTTTGCATCATAGCCCATGAAAAATAAGCAAAGTAGACTTTACCCGCAGCTTTAAAACAACACAGTTTATAGGGAAAAAACGGATGTCTCATTTGCAAGGACAAGAGTTCCAAACCAGTATGGTTACACACATCCATCACCTTAAGAAGTTTTGGCCTGAGACAGGCATCTGTTTAAGCACCATTTACTGTTAATGCATCTGACACGTTGAAATGAAACAATCATTGTAGTTAGTTCAGCTTTCTCTAAGCCAGAGTGTTGTACATAGACCTATAAATACATAGAGAGACCTATAAATACAGACCTATTTCTGATATACCTCCAGCAAAACACATTGCTGAATAAAGACAGCTACAACGATTGATAACAATCAGAAATGAAGATGTCACTAACTTAATGGAAGAACTGGAGATTCAGTGAGGCACAATATATTGGACTGCAGTCTAATAAAAGAAATACTAATAGTTTATGGCACACCACAGTCACTTGCCATTTCAATGGACACTCCAGACTTGGGTTCTCAGGCTTCGAAACTGAGGCCCAGAAAAACCTAGGTGACTAGGGACACTGGAAAAGCCCAGTAGGCTACTAATTGAATGCTTAGGTATTAAATCTACAAACATGACTCTTCAGAACCTAATTGGTGCTGAAAAGCAGCAGGATTTGGCTCACACCTCTCCAAGTAGTATTTGTTTACCACATAGGTGACATTCAGAGTTTCAAAAGCACACGTCAGCCATTCCTATAATGAAACTACATTCAAAAAAGACCCCCCATGTAGTGAATGCTATCAGAACTTATCCTATTTTTTCCATTCCACATCAGAAGACCTTTCCCAGTTTTAAGCCAGAAATGCTGCTCAGGAATGCTAGTGCCATTGGCGAAGTGGGCTCTTGTCTGCAACAGACAACTTCCGGAGCCCAACCATGTCTACTTGGCCCTGATCTGGCTAAAAAAATAGAATTGGGCCATCCTACATACCAAGTGAGCCATCTGGTCATTCAATTATGAAATGGGTCTTCCTCTTTTTCACCCAAAACTGTACTGTGTATTTGAAAAAAACCCAAACTTTCCCAATACAACTTTTACATACTTCCATGACTTCAGTTACTTAATTTCACTTTCTCTGTCAAATCCTACCCTCATTTCTCCTTCAGAGCAGTATAATCCAAAACATTCTCGGTCTCCCTCTTCCCTGTTCACACCACAAGAACCCGCTGTTCTGTTTGTGAACGTACCTGCACACACTGGCAGACTGCTCAGACTCCCAGCCCAGGTCTTGGAAGCAGAGCTTTTAACTTAGGCTGAAGAACATGTCTCTCCCCTGCAGAGTGTGAATCTTCAAACATGCTCTGCCACTGGTCAGATCACACCACAAGGGAGTTGAATCAAACTTAACAATGTGGGGAAAGTGTGGCAATAGGAAATTTGGGGGTGGTGTGAGAAAAATGCACAGCTCTACAAGCTGGGAGGTGGATGAAAAGTGGACACAGCTTTGATTCAAGGTTCAAAGCCTATTATAATTTATGAGTACAGAAGAGTTGTTCAGACAAATAACATTTGAGAAATTCCTTTCTGTTGATGTCATGTGGCCATAAAAGGACCCAATACTTGCCTACATGCTTTCCAATTTCTAAAATAGTAATAATAATGTAAGGCTGTGGAATAGGGAAAAATACATTAAGAACTACACAGGCAATTTATTCCTGATACAAATTTCTGATCAAATATTAAAATCTCTGTAAAGTTAATTAAAATTTCAGAACCTGCTATCAATTTTATCTATATTCAATTTGCAATTATCTGATTACTTATGAATGATTTAATCATCCTGCAACCAGGGAGCAGGAGCTTTTCCTCAAATCACAGCTGAACCTGAATGATTATTTTGCTGTTTTGTTTAAATGAAAAAAACTTCACTCGTGGTGGCACATGAACTAACTAACACTGAGCTGAAGAATTAACTAGCTCAAATTTGTACTGCTGTCTTCACCCATTTTTTCATTTTTCGTCTCAGTATAGAATGAATGAGAATGACCTTTTTTCAACTAGCTGAGGTTTGCATTATCATGCAATCTTTATTTACACAGTCATACAATATTCCTAGAATAATATCAGGTCAGGCAACTGTTATTGTAATTTTGTATGTTTCGATGTAGAGCCTGGGAAAATGAAGAGTATTTCTGAAGAAATGGTCCAAGAAGGTAGTGCAAGAAGGATAGTTCATTTAGCAATCTGCAGAGCAACCACAAGATCCTTTCTGTTTCTTCAGGCATTTAGGAAAAATAAGAGATATAGTGAGTAAGAGCTGGGATAAGGTTTGCCATTTGATATAGGCATGGATTATTTTCAGAGTGAGGCCATCTGTGTATTTTGATATGTAATTATTACTCTAAAACATTTAAGTTGCACTATAAACATGGCACTGTGTTAAACAGATGTCAGAACTGCAGTGGGCTTTACAAACTAAACAAGCACTGGAAGAGAGATTTATTTTTTGCCTCTTTAAGATTTACACAATCCATGCAGATAAAGATATTATAACTTTATTAATAAAAAATAAAGATAGCAAAAAGCAATGAATCGAGGCATCTGTTTACAATCCATAGCTTAAGCATTTCACACTGAGAAAGGACTATGTGCTGCAAAAAAACAATTACACAGAACTAAATGTTGCTGTACAAGTCATGCCCAGGTTCTCCAAGCTGTTCTTGGCATAAGACCAGAGGAGGTGAAACAAAAACAGCTTTATGCCATCTTTGCAGTTGTTGAAATCCAGCAACAAACATGGAGGCCAGCCCCAGCCTGGCATGCCACCCTATAGCTACAGGACCGCTCTGTATGTCACCCACTTGCCTGTGATTCTAACAGGGTTTTTGGTAACTGAGGATCACTGGGAGAAACTGAACTTTAATTCCTACAGGTATTTTATCCAGGTACAGGAAACGTTAAAGGAGCAGGCTGGTACTGAGGAAATAGGTCTCTGAATTTTAGAAACCTCTCAATTTAAAAACTGTACTCCATGAACTTTTTGGATGAAACAATGCCATAAAATTAACAGGAGAACACTTAGATTTAAATTGGACAAAGTAAACGGGCAAAGCAAAGAGATCATGGAGGTCACTATGTTCATCTTCAATCACTCTACAGTATTGAAAGGAAAAGATTAGAGCCAGGAGTTATCTAAACCCCACTGCCAGCTATATTAGCAAAACTGAGTTCCTGTAATTAAGAGGTATAGATCTCATAACCCCTTTCCCCAACAGGATGTGAACTCTTGCTCACCAGAAGTACTTCATTTAGGAAGAAATATGTGTTGTTAGGTACACACCAGCACTGCTGTATTACAGGCTTAACTAAGAATTAGGACTTTTTCCTTCCTAATTCTTGTTTCTGTAACGTTCCCTGAATAATTTTTGGAGTTGCTTTGCTTCTGAAAAAGATGGCATAATATTAGTGTAAGCAGACACATGTTTAACTGGCAACTACAGGATGAAGTCAGAGTCAAATTATCAAAAGAAAAAAAAAAATTAAAAGTGCAAATCACAGTGAGAAACAAAATAATTTAGGCTTTTAAATGTTTTATATGCTCATCAAAACTCCCCCTTTTAATCCCTGGGCCTGGAAATCAGATCATTTTCAAACTTGAATGCAAGTTGCCATCTAAACCCATATTTAGATCAATAACATGAAACATAATATGAATATAAGTACCCAACAATAGAAATCTGAACTTGAAAATCAGAGTTGTGTATTTTTTTCTAGTTTGATAATCCTTGATACAAAATGGGAATCCATTGTACTGTAATTAGACATTTTTAAAAGCTCTTTTAGATCTCTGGATGAAAGACAATACTGGATGCTGAGCTGTTGTCAATTGTTTTTACTGTCTGGATTTATATGTTCAAATCCTGGCTCAACCAAGGCAACCTTCCTTATTTTGGAGACAGCTATTTCAATGTGCTCTGATTTACTACAAGCGGAGCTTTCAAACAAGGCCATATAATGTAGGACTGTTTCCAAAAGTGCCTATAAAAACAAAATCTTAATACTCCACATGTGTTGTGTGTAAGTATATTCTTTATAATTTACAGGATGTTATTGTTTTTAATGGCCATCCCTCCAAACTTACCTGCCAGTTTGCAAATTACTAACAGCATCAGAAAGTCGTCAGAAGAAACTGCACCCTTAGTGTCACCTCTTCTGTATCCCCCAGTTTGTTGGCACAACTGTCAACAATTCTCAATTACACATCAGTAATTCTCTGGGCAGTGCACACAAACAGAGAGGATACAAATTGTCGTGTCAGCTCCCCTGGTTTTGCAATGTTAATAGAAACAACAGTGCCCAAGATTTGTTTTAGTCTTTAGTCACTGCAGCTATCATCTTGATAAATAAGGCAGCAGATGTACAGAATAAGAAAATGAAACTACTACAAATCACCTCCCAGAATAACATTTCGCTTTAAAAATTGCAAACACTAACAATATCATGGCATTGCTTATAGGAAAGATATTTTGGCAAAACTATAAAACTGTCAGGGAAAAGAAGTCATTTCAGAGTAAGTTCCTTAAATTATTTTGATATAGTGGCATTAAAATAATCTGTTCTTCAGTAATATTCCCTGTCAATAGTCTCTTCTCCCAGGACGTCATTGGGATCCTTAGTGTTGTTTGACAGGCACTGTCACCAACACAAAGGTTCTTAAAAAACACTATCAAATGCAGCTATCACCAGCAAGAGTCTCCACCTAGAATCATGGAAATTAAGTGCTATGCCTCAGTGTCGTTCATAGGCAGTAAATCTATTTCTACAAATAAGTTTGCCTACAAAGCAAGGAATAGTTTATTAGGGGAGAAAGAAACTAAACATTATATAGGAAAAAAACACGTCATCCTCATACAAATAACAAATGTGGACCACTTAGCCTCGCAGCCCCTTGTTTCACCTCACTGACCCTGTTCACGTCCACAGTCACACAAGGCACAATGCTCTTCCCACATGTCGCTTAGGCAGATCTGTAAGAGAGCGGGCAGTGCCAGCGCCGTGCCTGCCTCAACTCCCACCCCACCACTGCCTCTTGTCAGGTCTCCACATGTGCTCCAGACCCTCTCAGTACTGCTGGTTTCTGTGCTACCACTGCAGGATCTCACCTTACATTGCACTGCCTGCTATCTTGTCCAGTGCTGATGATATAACCTCACACATGTCCTACTTCAGATAAAGCAATTCCAGCTTGACAAGTACTGAAAAAACACTAGATCCAGGCCCCTACCTGAGTACCTTCAGCTCTTCGCTGCATATAAGAGGTCCAACAACAAGGAGAACCACTGCACTTCTCTCCATATTGTTCGCCTATGACATCAACTAATAAGTATGGATATTTCTGGTTGTAGTGAACTCCTTCCCATTAAAAGTGTCTTGTGTCCAATTTCTGTTGCACCTCCTTCAAAAAATACTTCACTGCCCCAACTGAAAATTGAAATAGATGCTATGAAAGCAATGAAAATAACTACAGCAAAACAGCTCCCAAAAACCATAATCTGGTTCATTTTGGCTAGTTCCAATATAGGGCAACAGATCGTGCCTGTGTGAGATTCCAGCCACAAAGTTACTGATGCATCCATGGTCAGAGCACAAGCTCAGCAAGAATGTACCTAAGACTTTGGTGATCAGGGACCATGTGGTTTCATTTGAACGTCAGTTTTCAATTACAACTGAATACTTCTAGCTCTCGCGGCTGTGAAACAAAACTTCAAATGCTTAAGCGGAGTGAAACAAATACAGAAAATGTTGCAAACACTCCGGAAGAGGGAGGGATTGCAATTACTAGCACCGAGGAACTAAAGCTCATATCCTTGAAGGTTCTTAAGATATTTATCACCCACTTAGGGCACAGAGATCTTAGAGAGTCTCATCCAACTGCTGCTTAAGCCTGGAGGATTAAGACCTCATCTCTGCAAGGCACATCGCCACTGTGCCTCCTGCACAACTTCATAGAGACTGCTCAAAGCTCTCAACTGAAAGCTCTCAGGCAGCATATTCAACTGGGGAGGAAGGAGGGTAAAGGCTTCTCCTGGGAAAGCAGGGCTTTCTGATTGACGGCTGCTTTCAAAGGCTTGGGTGAGCAAGTGTCCATGAAAACAGACATGACACATCAGAAAGCGATAACTGCACAAACACTGCTTCCTGAGAAATGGAAGTAGCAGTAATTGCACCTTAGCTAGCTGCTACAATTACTTACCCTAAGACTGTCTTGGGAAGTAAAAGCAGCATAAGCTGCTATGGGTACATTTGCTAAGACAGAAGTCTAAAATGTATCAAGAATTCATGCTTCTACATTCATATATATTTACACACCACTGCTGATATTAATGCTTGTATCCTCATTACAATGTTAAAACAAGAGTACCATATGGAGTAAATGTATTTAAAGGACATCGTGGCACAACAGGTGGAACCTATTTCTGTTGTTCAGAAACCAGACTTTTATACCCAGTTTTTCTTTCACTAACTGGATCCAGCCCCTTCAATCTCTAATACATGAAACAGGAGAATTACGGTTGCCTCCCGAAGGTAAGATAAGGACTGTAGGCAGGTTCCCTGAAATAATAAATAAAGGCAACAGAAGATTTAGGATTACAGCTCAGTTTATAAATCTCTGCAATTTCCCTAGACTGAAGGCCACTGAATGGAGGAAACTCATCAGCAGGGTTTGACATTTTATCATTTGTGCAAGAATATGACACTTGCAAAATATATGGCTATGCAGAAGTCATAAAATATCTGTGGGACGTAAATGTGGCATAGATTAGTTGTCCTTTGAGCAGACTGTTGTCTCTTGTTGTCTCTAAAGTCTCTTAGAAGGAACTACCTCCACAATTCAATATACGTAGAAAAGATGGCATCTGAACAGCTGCAACACTGCATGGTGTAGAGCATGCTGCTTGCTGTAGACTGGGTACAGCTTAGTTAAATTCCTCCTCAAAGGCTAAATGTAAAACATGTTCTAAAATGTAAACAAAGCGAGAGATCTGAAAACTGGATTGCTGTTGCAGGGCTTGGACAGCTGGCTTGCTCTGGGTTAGTCAGAAGTTCCTCATAAGTACCAATTATGATATGTTCAAAATATTTAAAACCACATGCAGCTAAATAGGTCATCTTGAAAGCAGCTACCATAGGAGACTGAGTGTGGTACACGTGGACCCATTCGGTCATGGCTTCCCACAACAGGGTTTCAAGTGGTGCCAAAGAACTAAGCAGAAATGTGCATTGCTTGTGGCAAAGACAGCAATGAGGTGAGAAGTGAAGGAAGATGAGAGTAAGGAGACAATCCCTGCCGCAAGCACCAACTATTAAGGCACTAGTCTAGACCTTTAAACCTGCCTACACCATGCCTCTCTGGAATATCAGAGATAAATGCACTGGTGTAGCAAACATGACGCAGGACCTGCAAAAGATCCTTGTCCTTCTGGGGCACAGCAGCTGCAGGCTAGACAGCACAATGCTGTGCACCTGAAATTGTACCCGTTGTGTATTTTAAAGGTACTTGAATGCTTCTGGGAAGAGGGAAGGATGCCAGCAAAACTGTCTGTAAGCTCTAGATCAGCTTGGGCTTCTCAAAGAAGAATTTACGTAGAAGATTGGATGAACAACCCATCTGCTACCTCAGTCCCTAATCTGTAAATTCAGTGCGGAACCCTCTCACCACCAGACCTCAACTTCCCTTTTTGCCTTCCCTCTGTGGAGAGCTTTTTACAACGGACCATGTGAACACAGCAATAAGTGGCTGCTCTTGGAGAGCTCTTGGGTTTGCTGAATGCTTTGACACTAACAACCAGTATAAAAAACACAGATTTGCTGCACATTCACTGAAACGGTTGGTCTGCTCCCCATCCCCTCCTGATGTTTCCAGTTGGTACCAGAAAGACAGGAGTAATGCGGCTGGAGAAAATCTCCCCATAATATTACACTCCTCTGACAGCTTGTATTCAGTGGTATTCCTTTAGCACTGGCAGTTCTCAAAGAAACTTCACAAGCAAATGGTGCCAGGCCACTGGTGAGCCAGAGGGTAGATGAGCAGCAATGAGGAATGTATGTCCCCTTTTCAAGAAGATTAAAGTTATAGGGTAAAAAGAAAACACATAGAACAGAAAGCGGAAAATACAGGTTAGACAGTACTTCTTGGAGAAAAGGGCTACATCTGTTAAAACATCTGTCTTTCCCTCTCCTTAATGTAATATGCCTGAGACAACTTCAGTACTTTTATGGCAGGGACCAGCTCTCTTTTCTGTTTGCAGAGCATACTGTAGACCACTGTCATGGTTTATGAGATGTCCTCATAAGTGGAGACAAGTAATGGTAACAATAACAGGTCAGCAGCCCTACTGCTTGCACAACCCAGCAGACTGCTCTGAGCAGTTGCTTTGGGTTGCTCCTAAATGTTCTGTTTCTCATAAGATGTATGTAAAGAAACCCAAGGCCTCTAGTTTCCCAGTGTTTTAATTCAAGGTATCAAGTGTCCAAGTGTAAGAGTGGCACAACAGGCAAACAGAATCATCAAACTATTTCCAGTTAAAGTGAGTTTTCTGTTGATGAACGAACCTATATGTTGATTATTCGTTATAAACACCTGAAAAAAAACCTGAAATCAATCATCTTAACCTCTATTAATTCTTGTATATTTGGTTTGCTCAGAAAGGTTGGTGCATCTGTTATCTATCTTTTAAAGCTCACATATTGTTATTTTCAAGTAGTAAGATGTCGTGGGCAGAGCGCAGACGTCCGAACCACCTCCTAAAGGGAGAGAGATTGAGGGCAATATCTCCCCACCAGGGTGGGTCGGTTCACCACATAAGCTTAATTAGCAAAATTTACTAAACTGATCTCATAATTTAAAGTGTTGTAGAGAATTTGTTATTCATTAGAGGTCATGTAATGTTTTCCTAACTTACTAAGCTGAAATAACTGTTTCTAGATGCTGAATACTGCCAGAAATAGTCTTAAAAAAAGTATATATGTGTGATCTACTTCACAAATCCAGTGTATTAAGGAATTTCTGTAGACAGTAGCATCAACACTGAGTTAATATTTTTAAACAGATGCCAACAGTTTAGCTGCAATGAACAGAGTATTGAGACAACTTACCTACTATTTTGGTTGTGAGACGTCTGTGAACAGACTGATTTTTAGAATTTCTTTCAGGACTGTGAGTGTACCTTTCTGGTTGATTCACTAGCTACGTATTCACTTTTTGAGAGGACTGAATTCCATTTCATGACTGTCCACGGGCTGCATCATAAATTCAAGATTACACACTCCTCTCTCTCTACTGATCTCCCACAGATGCCAAAAAGAAGCTTGTACAGAGATCAAAGGAAGAATTTGGGCTCTATGTAGTAAAATAAAACTTTCAGTTGTTATTTTTTACATCACATTCAGAACTGCTTACTGGAAAATGTTGCCTTTGCTAGGATTCTTGCCACCCTTGCTCCTGTCTCTTTTTCCTTTCTTTTTCTCTGTCTTCTTTTTCTTCTCATTGTTTACATCACCACAAATTCCCATTCCCTGTGCAAAGTGTTGGAATGGTCACTATCAGCATGCCAAGTGCCACCATCAACCACCAAGTACTTGCACTCTGACAAGTTCCCAGGAGCAGTGATTCAAATCTACCTCCAGACTTAGGACACAGCACAGCAGCCCTCACTTTCTGCACAAGAGAATATTGCATATCTGTGTCTGCAGTGTCACAGTTGTGTTTAACACCTCCCCACACACACGCTTTTCAAGAAGCAAAACTCAGAACCCAGGCACTCACTCACTGCCACACCCATATCTGACACTCAACCAGGTGTTCAGTATCTTGTCCACCAAATTATTCAGCACCAAGTAGTCTCTGTCCCAGTGCCAGGCACGGTAGGCAGAAACAGGTTAATATGCCAGCCCCAAGTGCCCCAAACTATTAATAAATAGAAATTACAACATTCAGTAGTCTGAAGTTTTTCCTCCAGCTCCAAAACTGATTTAGATCAGTGAAGCTAGTTTCAGGTACAGAGGACCTCATTATAAGGTCCATCTGAAGACTGCAGAACAAAGCAGCAATCACTTGACTCTATGCACCACAACAGTCTGTTGAACCTGCCTGAAAACGGTGGAAAAAAGGATCAGAAACTTAGGAACCCCTCTGCTTTGCCTATTCTCATATGGTAACTGTATCCTACAACAACAGAGAGCTTTTTGCTTGGAAATTCCAGAGTGCTTTAGAAACTCCTGTTTCTAAACAAGACATTTCTAACAAGAGCCTTTGAGGCACAGTTCTTAGCCCCACTTTTGAAACTGGAAAACTGAAAGGAAATGGTCTGCCTGAAGTCAGTGTCCATGCCAAGAATAGGTTCTGGAACCGTCTTTACCATTAAGTCACTAGATCATAGAATCTTTTAGGTTGGAAAAGACCTCTAGGATCATCAAGTCCAACCTTTGTCCAACATCTCCCTGACACCTAGACCATGTCTTGAAGCATCATGTTGCCTTCACTTAGCATTTCACATATGCATGAAGTGAATACAATCTCTCATATTTTGTGAGCTGAGCAGTTTATCTATCCTAACTTTCTCAGCTGAACAAAAGAAGTGCTTATATAGAATTAGTCTTGATACATCAGCAGAGATTTTTGTACTACAGCTACCACCACTCTGTCAATGCCCCCCCTCAGTCTACTTGAGTGTCAATAACGTTCTTAGAATCATTGGCACAAATTAGTGCAGGTAAAGCATTCCGTACTCTGGCAGTTAATAAGTGACTGAGAAAGCCTATCAACTTATGCAGAAGAGGTTGTGTGCAACCAACAGTGGATGCAACAGTTTACAGCCACCATGCAGATAGAATGGGAGAGGACTGAAAAGCTCCTGCAGTCTCAACTGATGTTTGTGCTTATATTTTAGAAGACAATACTAACAAGCTTATCAAATATCGAGGTTTGACCATGGTGGAACAGCTGTCAGACTGACAGACCTGGGATCTGAATTCTTTGATAAAAGCCATAACGTTTAGCACAGGTGGTAAGTGTACAACCTTCTCTGTTAATATCGCTCTATTGCTACTATAAGAATGACTTCAAAATGTTGCCCGCATGGCACCCGCTCCACCACTAGCCTACTAGGTTACAGACAGGACAGGCTGGTGTCAAATACTGCGATGAGATTTGACACACACTCGGGCTTCGAGATGGGATCACCCTAATAATTTTACAGATAACCCCAAACATCAGCCATATCATGTTCCAGAATAAAAGAAAATACTTTGGGATCAGCTGTGTGCCTTCTCATGATCAATCTGCCATAATCAATCTGCTTTAAAACTATATACTTTTCAACAACTTCAATTATATTAATTAAATGTAAGCTAGTTATTGAAACAGTGTTTCACCTGAACAGCCATCAGATCCTTTCACCACTGCTCAGTAAACCTCAGCAAAAACATTCCTAATAATCATCCTACTTTTATTTTTTTCCACTCTCACAACTAGCAGAGATGTATGGATCCAGACCTCACAACACTGGGCTCAGAGACCCAGTGAATGCACCGGGAACAGAACTGGATCTTGTCCACAGGGCTGGAACTTGCATTTCTCATTGAAAGGAGAGCTTAGCCCTGCAGCTTGGGGAGGTGAGAAGGGTAAGATAGTACGTGAAAAGAACCCACAGCTCCCCAGCCCCAGCCTAAATGAAAAACAAGAGTTAAGGGCTCTAATTTCCACAATTAGCATAAACACTTTCAGGGACACTACACTGCCTGGGAAATAGCCTTAGCAACGCCTCACTAATACTCCCCTGACCTCGCCCCTCCCAGCACATCCTCTTTGCAGTTACACCAGGTGGTGAAACTCGAGTAGAAGCCAAAAAAGTCCTGACTATGATGGAAACACTGCTGGAAAGGGAAAATCTGGAAAAGCCTGCAAAGCTACTCGCCCCGACCCATAAGACCAAATAGGAGCAGTGCACTGGGACACGGCTGGGAGATGTAGAGCTACTGGCCCATGACCTCCCCTACTCCTCCGAGTCCAGCCTGGAGCGTCCATCAGGGTTAGCTGCAGTTTGCAGCAGGACTGCACGGAAAGGCACGCAGAGGTGGTTTGGTGGGGCAGAGCCTGACAGTGCACACAATGGATGGCCCGTTTCAAGTAGAAAGAGCATCAGTAAAATGGGAAACACTTCAAACAATTACACATATCAAAGTAATTCTAAGGAACATATCCTGTATCCACAGAAGTCAAAATGAAGACTTTAAGGACACGATAGCGAAAACGACTAATTGGTTTTAAGATGTCTCTTGAGACATGCGGTGAAATTTGTTCTGAGTGGTGCTAGGAGCTCCTGAAACTCCTAATTGCGTTACAAATCAGTTTGCATGATACCAGCGTTAGCCGTTTTCTATCCGGACCACTCGAGGTGAATTTTTTCCCAGCACATGTCATTTCAGCAAAACAACCTGTTGGTCTTTAAATTTTTTGTTATGAATTACTGCTCTTCTCCTCAACATTGTTTCTAGACAACTTCAGCCAGCGAAAACACCTCTGAGCTCTGCGGAAATGTCTCCTTTCGCCTGATCCTACATGTCTGAGAAGCCACCCTGCCCAAGATTTGGGGGGGTGGGGGCGGG
>VZZY01021036.1:0-24498 GCA_013400335.1 Eurystomus gularis
TGACTCTGTGATTCTGTGAAATGTTGGTTTCCCAGCACCTCTTCGTCCTTTCCAGGAGCTGTTGGATATCTACTTTTTCTTTGAATGTAATTCAGTAGAGAGTTTCTTCCTTTGTAGGCTGTTCCACAATGACAGCATACAACTTTCCAGTCTCCTTGACAACTCTACTGTAATAGCAATGAGGGAAACAAAACATTTTTTATATAACAAGCTATATGAGGCATAATGTTTGTGTGTAGACATTTCCACAAGCAGTATAATTTACGGTATGAAAGTAGTAATTACTGTATCTGTAGCTCTGATAGTGTTTCAGAGTTCTGTAAACTAATATTATTGATATAATATAGTTAACGAAATAATTGCTTTATTTAATCCTACTTATAGTACAGTCATGATGTCTACCCTTAGGAGAAATTGACTGTAGAGCCTAATGCCTGGCATTCCTTTTACAAGCAACATTTCTCTAGGGCTCCAAAAAACATTGCTATTGTTTCTGTATATACATCATTTCCTTGAGAAGACAAGAAGATGCAAGAAGTAAGACACTGATCTGCCTTTGGCAGACTATTCCTGATCTTAGTGTGACTCAAAGAACTAGCTTTGGTTTCCCAGCCACAGTCCTGCACTAGGAAAGAGATAACATCAGTTCAGGAGAAGCAAGTAAGTTGTATTGCCAGAGGAGATTTAACATGTCTCTCCTTCTTCATCCAGCCACAGGACAAGTTCAGAGCAACAAGTGAAAGACCATATAGAAAGGAGAAAGTTACGACACTTCCATTCACAGTGCTCCCTCTGAACTGGTGTTATTTTGTATCCCTTCCCAAATCAAAACAAAAGCTTTGTGCTGCAAACTATGAATATTCCTTTTTGTTTACTCCAAAGAGGAATCAGTTTTGGTGCAAATATTTCACTTGATATATATAAAAAAACAATGTTTCTTGGAGCTCCAGAAAGGCAGTGCGGAATGACTGCCAGGGAGTAGGCTCTACAATTCCAAAAAGCTTCAGGAACATCTGTTGTCATCACCCCAGAAACTCTGTGTGTGATCTTATCTGCGATCACACATCTGAAATGAGTTTTAGGATATACAACTATTTGAAAAGGATCCTTTCTCATTTCCTGACACAGTTAATGTTATGACTGCCAAACTTCAAACTTAAAATACTCAGGAGTACGATAATACTGCTAAAAGAAACCAGAAGTGCCCAATATCCTGAAAAACAAAAAGCAATTTTATTATAGTATAATAAATTCCAGAATCCTCAAATTATTTTTTACAATAGATTCAAGAAAGAAAGGTAGGAGATAGGAAAATGTATTGCATTAATGAAGATTACCCCTTTTAGCTGAGGTCTTAGCATGGAAATCTGAGGCTACGCCCCTGTAAGAATACAATATAAAAATAAGACTGATAGTAAAAGCTTTATATAATTTACAGAGGAACAACTAGGTTTTGTGACAATGGAAGTATAATTAGGCTGAAGTTAGATCTAATGCAGAGTGACCTACAGCTCATGTAAGCGTTTACTTCTACCCAAAGACAAATGGATATTCTTTGGTAAGCAGTGACATATGTATCTTAAAAAGAAAATGGTGGTTGAACAGATTTATCTAAATTGTTCTTGACTTTTAAAATTGGTAGATACAAAGAGCAACCTAGATGGGATCAACGTTTAGCTTAGAAAAAGAGTATGCTCTTTCCCTCTCTCCCTTCATTTGTCCCAATATTGCCAATATTCTTGGTCAAGTACCAATACTGGTATGGCCAAGCAGCCCAGCCTGTGTATGGGTTGGTTCAATGGGCTGGGATAACCACCCAAAACAGTATGCCTTGTCAGTCTGCTTGTGCTCTTTCTGCCATTTTTTATGTTGCTAGCGTAGTTATGTCTGTTGTTTGTTTGGGTCTGCTCCCTCTCCTATCATCTGTCAGTGGTTCTCGTCTGGCTAAAAAGTAAAATTTCTTATGCTGCCTCTTTTCTCTTGATGCTTTTTCCTCTTATTCTTATCCTTCCTCCTTTGCCTGCTGTGGTATAGGCAGCATGTACCCCAAAGAAACCTAGTTCTTTCCATCAACATACTCTGACCAGTTCAGGTAGGTGAACCTATGTCAGAAACAAAGTTCAAAGCAGCCTAGAATGTCCAAAGATGTCATATTGACTCACTGAGGACAGATGTACAAGGCACGTGTGGGTCTAAGCACTGCTTGCAGATGCCCTCATTTCACCCCTCAGTTCCCCATCACTGCCTACCTACACTGACTTCTCCAAAGTCTGGTGTTGTGGAAATGATTTATTCTAGAGCAGGTTACTCAGAAACAGAAGCTCAGCCAGAGGGATCCCTTCTGGGGAGTTGGCTTGGATAGGAATGACTGACAGATCTCCTGCTAATTTAATATCTGCAAAAATTGTTGCGCGCCGTGTCTCAAGCCAAATGGGTACTTGCTGCTGGCACCATTAAAGACTGTATAGAATATTACTTTCTGTCTCTTTGGCCTGGAATAAACTCAATTTGGAAGGTCTAAGGATGACTGGAGTAATTTTTCATTGTCTTTAGCGCAGAGGTAAATATCAGAGAAGGTCTTTGCTACTCTACTTTGGCCCAGCTTTGGTGCATGACCAAATAGCTGAAATATTTAAAACATTTTATGGGCAAAAAATAGAGGCCAGAGGGAAGTATGCATGCTTTCAAAAGTGTTAGAGCATACTGTTTTGGGAAGGAGGAGTCTATGTTTATGTGTATTACTCCATAGTATTTTAATATTTGAATTGCCTGGGAATTGCTTTCCCCTCTCAATCTTGATTTGGAGTCCAACCTCGTAGAACAGAGGCCAATTTTGCTATAGTGCAGTACTTGACCCAAAGGAAGAGGAACTTCCTGTTAACTTAGGAAAATCCTTTGAGCAATTTGGCTGGACAACCACATTTTGGCTTGTTTCTTTAATTCTCTTGCAGATTAGTGAGAACAGTGAGATTTAAACAAAAAAAAAAAAAAAAAGAGAAGAAAGGTGTCGTTAACAGAGGAGAATCTTTGCCTATGACAGCAAAAAGGAAATAGATGAGAATGTGAAAAGATACGGATAACTTTCAGATAGTTATCTTCCCCTGCTGGGCTTTTTAGAATGACTTTTAAAGCACTGGAGGCACATGTTAACACATCTAGAAATTAAGGTAAGCTTCTAGCTTTTAATACAAAAAATATTAACAGATTTGAATTGATTTTTGTCTTGCAGATCCACAAAGACTCACCCGGGGCCAGTTGTACATTTAAGCGACAGCCCAAGAGATGAGGGAAAAGTGAGTGTAACTAGTGGTATAAAACATTGCAACATTTCATAGCCTTTATTTGCCTTGACAGCTCTTTCTTTTTGCTTGCTAATTTTATCATCTGTCTTCTTTCTATATTTTCAAGGTCACTTTTACTATTTTACAGTTTTTAAGAAAATAATTATCTTTGTACAATTTTAATGAGTAAAAATATATGATACAGACAACATACTGTATTCTGAAACCTATAGCAAATCAAAAGTATTCCTGATTAATTAAACCTGACTTTGCTTAAGAATTGACTAAAAACTGTATCATTACTTCAGTGCTTGGATAAATATGGTATTATGAAGGCATTATAGTAAGTTTTCATGAAATATTAAGTCTTATACAAAAATAGTAACGATAGTAACCCACCTGGAACTTGCTGTTTGTGAGCAGAGTTGGGAATATCAAAGAGCTGTCAACAAGTGGAAGCAAAACACAGTTATAGCATTAGGATTGTGATTGATGCTATCAGGAGGGAAAATCAGAGTTAGCTTTATTTGTATGGTAGCTTTTCCAAAGTGAAGTTTGGTTGCCAAAATACTAGTTTTATTAAATCTTTTTAATGTATGTGTTGCTACTGAATTTTTGAGTATTTTGCCTGTATGGAAGGGGCAACTATCTCATCATTTTTAATCACTTTTGCCAATTGCATTTTAGGATGTATTTATAAAGGACTGCATCTTACAAATGACATATCTATTTGATAGTGTGCCTCACATAACAGCTGATGGAAACTATCAGCAATTTGAATTTCTGCTACTGATATAGGGGACATTATGCTGAAATTAATATGAGTATCTAGAAAAACACTGATGACTACACCTGAATTTCACTTGCATTATCTGTCTTTGGACTTACCCATATTACAAGGTGAACTATGTGTAAATGATGTGCTTGCCTGCTAGCCCTCCAATAAGTGGACATATTGGAGCGTGTCCAGAGGAGGGACACTAAAATGATCAGGGGAATGGAGCATCTCTCGTATGAAGACAGGCTGAGAGAGTTGGGGCTGTTCAGCCTGGAAAAAAGAAGGCTCCAGGAGGACCTTATACTGACCTTCCAGTACCTGAAGGGGGCTTACAGGAAGGCAGGGGAAGGTCTATTTAAAAGGGTTTATAGTGATAGGAGAAGGAGTAATGGTTTTAAGCTAGGAAAGGATAGATTTAGGCTGGATAGTAGAAAAAAGTTATTGAACACGAGGGTGATAGATCACTGGGATGGGCTGCCCAGAGAGGTGGTGGAGGCCCCTCCCTGGGGGGTCAGGCTTGATGCAGCTCTGAGCAACCTGATCTAGGTAGAGATGTCCCTCTTCAAGTAGGGATGTTGGACCAGATGACCTCTAGAGGTCCCTTCCAGCCTAGAACATTCTGTGATTCTATGATTCTAAGTTCAACTCGATCTCTAAGCGGTTTTGGAACAATCACAATAGATCAAGAAATTTAGAATACAGCAAACAAAGTAATTAAACGCTATGAAGCCTAGTGGTTTAGCCTCAAAAGCCATCAAGAAATGCTATCTAACTATCTATGGCAAAACACCTAATAAAAATAAAGGTTTATTGATTAGATATAACTCTTGTTTGCTGGCCGCAACAGAAGCTGCTGCTGACCTAGCTCACTGTGTAGGGCAAAAGGATAAGAAAATAAAAGAAAAAATAGTCTTGTGAGTGAACATCTCTTACAGGAATGTAATGCACTGTGTCCAAACAAAAACCTAAAATATTTTTACTTTAGTAGAAAGATAGAAGATGAAAAGATCCCAGGAAAGGGAGTTAGAGGAGGATGTGCTTGGAAATAAAATAACTTGTTGCTCAGAAGGCATGCTAGAGATATCTGAGTACTGAGTACTGATGAAGTACTAGCATATCCACAGCAACAGCAATCAGATGAATCCTTGTGAAAAACAAACTTGGAAATTTTGGGAGTCAAAGAGTAGAAAATATAAGCCATATTGAAACCATTCCAGTGCAGCTGTTTGTTTATATCATTGATAGATTGAGAGGGATGTAAAGAAGAAATTTGTGCTAACAAAATACTTGCAGATTTAGAGAATGTGGAATTGATAGTATTTGATGTTTACAGAAAGATATCAGTAGAAGACATGCACAGATGTAAGAGAAGATCCAAGCACTAAATCAAAAGGCATAGGTCTAGATAAAAAAATTCAACAGTAGAGAAAAAAATTAAACTAATTTTTTTGAATAAGACTCATTAAAATTTGGTTGAAAGAATGAAAGATAAAGCAATCTTTCTTCAGACTGGGGAAAAAAAAATAAAAACCCCAACTTATAGGACTTTTGCTATCCAGCGTAGTGATAAACAACTTAGAAAGGCAGTTGTGATCAGGTTTGCTGGACTTTAGGAGGCTGAAAAACTCAGCAGTAAAATGGCATGTTAAATACTATCTTTTGTAAGTACTCTGTAAATGATGGGAAGTGATATGTGAGGGGGAAATGTTTCTGAATTTACACATAAAACAGTGAGTCTGAGCTGATCATTACTGTTTGGTATCAAGAGCTTCGATTAATGATTGATAGTTGAATGAAAATGCCAGCTCAATACTCAGTAATGACCAACAAAGAAAATCAAACTTAGGCATTACAGTGAACAAAACAGGGCTATTGCATAAATGCTTGGTTGTCTTGCTTGCTGAATACTGAGTATAATATTTGCCCTTCTATCTCAAAAAGAACATAATTGAGCTAAGGGAAACTCAGAGAAGGGGCAAGGTTTTCTATATAAGACATATCTAAGTGACACAGGACAATTCATTGTCGAATAGAGCTCATTGTGATTCCTAGTTTAAGAATCACAATTGTTACAAAGAGGGTAGAAACAGTTCATAGTCTCTTTCAATACAAAACTAAAAGGATATCAAATGAAGCTGACAGAAGTCAGATTCCAAACAAGCCAATTAAGTTCTTCTTCAAATGTGCAATGGGTAGAAGCTATAAAACTTTTTCCAAATGGATGTTAAAAATGTACATTGGTCACAAGGGAGACTAGAAAAGTTTAACACAAGAGAAGGCAAGTTGAGGGTTACTGAAGAGGTTTGCTGAATTTTCCTAAAAGCTTGTTAAATATGAGGTTAAACAAAGTCATATCTAGTTGAGGTGCTAGTTGTCTTTGAATGAGAAAATTACTGAGGCTGAGAGAATATGTGAGAGTATGATAAGTACTTGCCCTCCTCCCATATTGTTTTTTAGTATTTGCTCTTGGCTATTTAAGTACAAGATAGTCTGGTAAGTAGACCTTTTGTTTAAGTTAGCTGAGTTGGTCCTTAGGTAATAGAGCTGTTTCAAGATAGTTCTAAATACTCTGGTTAGCTTCTCAGCTTCAAGTTAACTAAAGACGACCAGGAGGTGCTGGTGGGAGAAATCACACTCCTCACATTAGTTTGGGGGGCATAGCAGATGAAAGTGTTCTTTACCTATGCTGCAGGAATTAAATAGTGAGTGCAAATCAGTCATAATCATTGCTCAAAATACAGATATTCTTGTACTCTACAAGTACAAGGGTACCCCTCTGCAAGGGTAGTGATATATCCTTCTCTAGAGTATCACAAAGCTCTTTAGAGATCTGGACACGTTTCGTTAAAGTACATAAGTAGCTTTCTCCTATGGGTACAGAGTGGTAGAGATTCCTAAAACACAGATAAACCTTTTCAAATCTAGGACAATCATAAGATCTCTTTTTGAAAGACAGGGAAATTTGTGTGCTGACTGTATATTAATCTTTTAGAAATTCCTTAGAAATCTTTAGAAATTCCTAAAAGTTTCCATTTGTATCAGTGGCTGATAACCAGTTTTTCTGTGCAAAGAGAGTGAATGTAATTCCAGACATGCTATTCAAAATTTTTCCAGAGTGCCTTCCAGGCAAACTATCAAGGCAGACTTTGGAGACAGTTCGTTTCTTTTATGAATCTAGCAAGCCACCATGGCTGGAAGACAGACGACAAAGAGAATTTGTACATTTAATGTGTCACTTAAGAACAATTTGGGGACCTAGTGATTAAGTCCATTAAATATAACTGCATCTGCCAAATCAATGAATAAGTGTACATTAGGAACAGACTGAAGTGCACAGACATTTGTAAGTGGCAGATCTGTAGCAAACATGATTTTTCTTGCTGACACAGGAAAAGACATTAACTGCAATGATCTGCAGTTTCCCAGCAACTGGAGAGAGCTTAATAGGAAAAGGCTTAATGTTATTAACTATTAGCTGCTGGACTAAACTTCCTATCTCTGAGTCTGTGTTCTGAGATCTAATAACACCCAAATATAGTGTGCATTTGGCAGGCTTGTTTTTTTTGTCTCCACTGTTTTGCGCTACCAGGACAAGTAAGAGGCTGACTGGCATGTAGCAGGATGGAATTAATTGATTTTAAAAGGAGAAATCTCCCTAAAAACCCATCATCAAAAGCATTTAATGAAGGAGGATTTGTTAAGTCAAAATGTGGAGCAACTCCACTAAACAGATAAGAGCTTGCCAGAACTCCTCCCTCCTTCAAATTCTGTCCAGCCTCCATGCATGAGTCTTAACCTAATTAAGCATAAGTAATTAAACAAGGTGTCAGGAAACACAAGTTGAAGAGAAATCTTTGGGGTTTTACTTCCTCAACTCCTTTTACACGTATTTTTCTTCTTTATGTTTTCTCCTTCAGCTGCACTTATAGATGTTTTATTTTTTACCTCATTGAATATTAGAGACATAGAGCTTGTCCTATGGATCTCTCAAGTGCTTACCATGGCCAGGAGGAGTCGAATAGTCAAGTTTCCTATGGTTCAGACAGGTCAGAGTTCACTGGCAATGAGACGAATCACATTGACCCAGTTGGAATTCTGACCTTAGTGTCATACCACAGTACCAGTAGTTGAGCTGCATGGCTACCATCTGAGCAAAGAGAGAGTTTCCCGGCTTTGCAGCAAATCTGTTTATCTTTCAACTTCTTCTGTGAAATCACAGCCCTTTGTGTCTTGCAGTTCTGTAGTGCTATTGGGCATTAAGCAATTCAGCAATAGATTGGATTAAATGCTGTCTCTGATAGGAGATATTTAACCTTTTAGTAATTACATGGAGCATGATATCTTTGCAAAACAGTGTGATAAAAATCAAAAGACAAGCCTGCTTCACCAGGGAGAAAGGCTTATTATGAAACAAGGTCACATACTAAATGCTCCCCCTTTCCTTCAGTTTCTTGAATATATTTGTACAAAAGCTGAGGTGAAAAGAGTATTGGTAGCTACAAACTGAACTCAACTGGTTTGGTACTCAGCTGGAATGCACTGGTGCAAGTGCTTTTTATGATAACACTAAGGAAGGCGCTCAGCCTCCATAACATATTGATTAAAATACCATTCATTGGAGTTAATAGGAAAAGGAAAAGGAAGATAATCTTACATTCCTTCAGATGGTGGGAACCTCAAGTTGTGCAGCATTGGATAGACCTCTAATAAGGACACAACACACTGTGCTGGTGCCCTCTATGAAGAGGTTTGCCAGGATTTTGGTCTTCAGACATCTCAAAAGATTTTTTAAAAAATTAATTAATTTAAAAATCTATTCATTTCTACTGTCAGGCAAAAGGATATTCACATCAGAACATACTGCTTTACATTAAGATGAAGGTCATAAAGGTGCTGTAATTGCCTTTGCCAAGTGGGAGCTACCTACAGGCTGCTTCTTTGCAATTAGACGGTGAAGTTTATCTTGTGGCCAAGGAATACGTGCAGCATAACACAGGCCTGAAAGCCAGGTGTAGGTTGGCTTGTTACTGCTGTGTGGATTGCTAACTCCTGGATATACAGTTGTTTTCCATTTAGGATTACTGCACTAACAGTGAAGGCAGTCACAGTAAGACACTTCTTTGTTCACTTTCTCAATGGCAATCTATTATCCCAGAATACCATATGGCATCCTTACACAAGTGCTATCCAGTTAGCTGCATGCTTTCTGAACAGGATGTCTTTTCACATTTACTCTGCCACAAAATCCCATATGGACACATCCAGAGCAAAAATGATAAATATTCTGGAATTACTCCAGGAGAGTTTCAGGCTTTTTCAGGAGCAGAATTTTTAAGTAGTCAGGTATTGTTGAAATTCAGGTATTAAATATACTAACCATAAATCATTTCTAGATTAGGTAATACATCTCCACATAATGAATATTCTCCTGGCAATACAAAGAATCGTATCTAGTAGGACTTAGAGTATTCCTAGACTCTCTTGTAGCAGTATGGATGTATTAATTATATTGAACTTGGAAACAAAGTGATGTTTTGTTTAGCAGCCCAGCCAAGTTTTGTTTTTATGACTTATGCAAGCTAAAGTGAGTGATGGCAAAGATGCTGGTAAGGTCTCACAGGTTAAAAGATAGACTTATCATTCTTCTCAAATTCTTCATAGAGAAACTGTAAATCCTTGCCTGCATTTTGTGATCCATGTGTTTATGGACAAAGAACAACTGCAGTTACCGCAGCCAGTTGTATCAACTATTCCATAGCAGAAATATATGTTTGCCAGTTTGGTCATTCCCAGTTTTCATGTCCAGGAAAGAGTCTTAGAAAGATGGGCTCTATGGGAAGCAATTTCCAGATCACCTAAGTAGACCAGACTTCACATCTTCCATAAGATCAGTAAAAAATTGTGTTCAAATTAAGAGTAGTCTGTACAGTGCCAGATCAATAATTCAGTTCTTTTCAATACAGACAAGGAGAAAGGATTGTGTCCATTCTTATTTTTCTCCTGAGCACTATTTTTCTTCTCTTTCATTTTTTGACAAATCTTATTTGCTGGTATTTCTTAGGTGTGCATGATGGTATGACATGCTAGTTCTAGAAGTAAAAATTTGGCATACTAGCTAATTTGTTTTCAATTTCTAGGAAATAAAGTAATTTATTCTCTGCAAGGGGAGTTCTTCAAAATGTTTTAAAGCAGAAATTAGAGGAATATATGTAGCTGAATGGGGTTTTAATCTGGTGACTCTTTGGTTTGAACTTAAGTTATCTGTTAGGTGTCAAATAGTATTCTCTCCAACCAGGGACAAGGAAGATAAGAGCTGAGAGGAATATGGTCTTATTTTCTCTGCAGGTACACAATTGTGAACACTGTCCAGGTGCATAATCTTGCAGGGAAAAAAAATAAAAAGGAATATAAAGCATAATATATTGTTCTTCCTGATTATATTAAAAACTGGGTATTGCATGTAGTGCAAACTACAATCTTGCACATCAGTTCGGCATTTCTTTTTATAGTGTTTATATACTTTTTTAAAGTCTCTTAAAACCATGAAGTTTTTCAATATTTGCTTGTACCTTTTGAATCTGAAAGTATAATTGTGTTTGTTTCCCTCCTCCAGCTATTGATAGGCTATGAAAATGGGACTGTAGTATTCTGGGACTTACGATCTAAAAGAGCTGATCTGAGAGCTTATTATGATGAGGTAAGCAGTTTCCATTAATTCAGAAAAGCATGTTATTCAGCAGTTTCTCCTATGTCTTATCAAGCAGATGGCTGTTTATCTTAAGGCATTGCTTGTTCTGGAAATACTGTTTGTGCTGTGCTTTTGAACAAGTTATTGACAGTAGAAATCAAAGCCTATAATCTGTAGTTCTAATGCACTTGTGAGTGTGAGTGTGCTGCGACACAGAGCCTCTTCCCCTTGATCCTGACAAGTTCATCAGCTTCTGTGTGGAGATCCTCAGTTGAACAGAGTGTAGTAATAAGCAGACCTGAATTACATCTATATTAGGAATTATATAATTCTTACTGAGTATTACTAGAACATTAACTAGAATGAAAGATGGATTATTTTTTAGGGCTATTGATATTACCTAGTACTCAGTGTTTAATTAAAAGGTTTTCACAACTGTATTCTCATAGTTTTATCAGACAATTGTCTTTTGCTGTTTGTGAGCAGATTGTATCAAACACAGACACAGTTCTTGTATCAATAAGTAGGCTGTTTAAAAAGCAGATATATTCCTATTATTATAGTACTAGCCCTAGAAGAAAACATCCTTTGTTCTGTCAGCCTTTCTGTAAAGTGGATAAACATGAATGCAACTACAACTGAAGGCAGAAAGGACATTTCTTTAAAGCGATCTGGCAGTAACTGGGGTTCTGTTCAGTCACTATCCTCTCTTGTACTCAGAATGAGACTACATAAAACAGGATCTTCATAATACTGTTTCTTTTTTTTTTTCTTTTCTTATTGAGACAGAGTGGTTGGGTGTTGAAAATTTCTCATACAAATTAGTTGCACCACATTTTTCAGTACTGTCCCCAGGAAACTTTTCTGGACTTTCTATTAGTCATATGCTTTCCTCCTCAGTAGTTACTTACTGTGTTATTATTCTACTTTGTGCAACTTGTGATGGCCTGCTATCATGTACTGAAATAGTTGCAAGATTCTTATTTTGCCCTTAAAAGGGTTGTATGACTAGCCATTGTACTTTATTCCAGACTTTCAGGCTCCAGATTCATAATGTTCCAGATCTGCTAGGATTCCCCTAGGGAGCCCCTACAAAGGGTTCCTTTTAAAATCCTGCGTTATATAGCTTTTGTGAGTTACAAATTATTAGTTCAGCATTTGCTGCTTGGTATTTGGCACCAGCCCAAGTTTTCAAACCTAAACCTCTTCTTGCACATTGGTCACTGAAGATCCCAGTCCAGAAAACATTGTTCCTGCTCCCCTTCACCATTCTAGGCGATGATGAAAGACCTCTGTGCCCCATGATGTCTGACCAACCTTTCAGTATCTTTGTTCTGGCACTGAGCCAGACAGTTGCAATTTCAGTGTATCTGTGAGGCCTCAGATAAATGACTGTAAATGTTCTGTATCTTTATTGAATACTAAAGTGCCTCATTGAATGAGGTCTGAATGAAATTAGAATAACCTCATTTTTCTCACTATCATTATGCTTTCTTTAGCACCAGTTTTGAAACTAATGTAGCCACCCTATTTGACGGCGAAAGAACTGGAAATCTTATCTAACTCACCACTTCCTCTTCTGGCATCTTTAAGTATCATTAGATGGCATGAACTTTTCTGGCTTATCAGTGGCGCTGATACTTCTGTTTAGTATCAAAATTTCCCCTGGTGCCAGGCTTCTCCATTAGCACTTGGTGTGTACTGTGTCCCTCTTTCTTTGAGGGACTGTGCGTGTTCATCACTGAGGCAAGTACTTTCTTCTCTGTAATCTTCTTCAGATAGATGTCCAGCTTGGTAATGTCACTCAAAATAAATGTCAGAATCCTCAGGACTCCATCTGAATACTCATCCTTTCACAAGATCAAGCCTCAACTGGATTTCTCTTGTGTTAGTCTTGACAACATTGGATTTCAGTCTCCCTAGACCAGCTGCTGATAGGGAGGCTCTCTGTTGTTATTCAGATCTGTATAACCTGTCACTGTGCAGCACAGGAGTGAGAAGTTAACAGCAGATCATTTTTGATACAGAAGAGGAAAGCAGGCTGGTAACTGATTGTCTATCTACAAAGCTAAATATTCTTACTTTTTAAGTCTACATGGACACTATATCTAGTGACATTCAATTGTTATAGAGAGGAATAGTTTTGTATCTCATTAGTTTAAAGGTATTTCTTTTCATACAGCCATAAGAAATGTTTTCATTTTAATTGTCAGTGAGAACCATTAAAAGGTCTCTTCCATTTATTTTTTTCACTACATTGAGTGATGGCTTTTTAATTGAGGTCTTAGAAGTAGTGGACACAGCTCAGATGGAATAGGTCCTTTTTATTTGCACACTTGAATGGTTGGTTAACACAAGAATAATCAACCAGAGATAACGATTCTCAGTCCACTAGGACATCACCACTGTGAAATCTTGCCTATCCTTTCTAGACTGCATGGCATTTTCATACTACTGTGATGCTTCACATCATATGAGACTTGCATACATAGATACAAGACATATGTTGCAGACATCTCCTCAGAATATGAGTAATCTTATGACAGGGAGGTGAGTTGTTTCCTACAATATTAGCAGAATCTGTCCAATACTTGCAGAAGCAGGCCCTTTCATTTTCCTTGCCATCTAAATTAATGTCTTGGGCACATTTCTCCTAGAATAAACAGCTCACCAAGACTACCCAATAGCTTGTAAGTGGTGGAGCTGAAGACTCTGCCCCCTGTTCACAAACCTGCAATTCCAGTATTTACAGCTGCATTCCTTACTCCGTCTTCATCGTGCTATACTTCATGTCTTGGAGGCAGGGAACCTTTCATAGATAAAACACATCTGCTCATTTCAAATGAGCTTCACACAAAGGATAGAAAAGTCTGTACACGTTGCATTATCTGGAATTTCTCTGCTTGGTGTTCTTGTAAGCCTGTATCTTCATTTTAAAGCTTCTCCATGATAATTAGAGTTTACTCACTGGAGCTAAAAGTGGTCCTGTCTCTCTTCTAGCCCTGCTGATGACCAGTTAGAGGCTGCCTCAGTTCATCAACTCCTAATACATGGAGTTTCTATGTTTTCTTCTATATTGTGACAAAGCTTCTCAAGACTGAAATGTTCTCACTTGTGAAACACCTGGTCCTAGAATGGAGCTTGAACCTGCTGCTGAAGAGTCTTGTATTTGCTCTTCAAGATGTCATCCTCAAATTTGTTTCTTTGTGTGATAATGTTTCTCATTTTCTCGGTGGCAATATTTATGAGATATTCAAGCCCTTTCAATCAATACTCCTTTATGATGTCCTATATAAAAGGCTTTTCTTGCAAGCCCTTTTATAAATTCCTTTAAAAGTTTATTTCCATTGGCTTGTATAAAAAGAGAGCACATAAACAAGACAGATCCTTCAAAGGATTCTCAAGTTGTTATTGATGGTTGGCAGACCCAAAATAATCCAGCCATCTTCATACACAGGCTGTTTAAAAGTTTTACAGGTTGTGTCAATGCACCTTCAGAGTTTCCTGAAGCATAGTCGTCATCTTTCATTAGAACACATCTCCAAAATGAAGCTGCACTATTCACAGAGACATCTGCCAAATTGTGTTTTATCAAGCACTATGCCATGATAGAAGTATCAAATCAGACATGGCCCTTGCTGTAACAGCCCTGCAGTGGTACTAACACCAAGGATTGTTAGGTTTCAAGCCATAGGATGAGATCAGTATGGTGTTTGCTCAAAAAATGGTTAAAAATGGTCCTAGAGTCCCTCCCTTCTCAGTGGAGGAGGCTTGTGGTTGGGAAGGAAATGAAATGGTGTTGATCATGCTTAATTTTAGTACATGCTGAGTATGACTGATGATAGAATATATATATGCAACCACTGTGGGTACTGCAGAAGGAGAAACATACCCAATCTGGAGTGATATGCTTTATGTTCATATACTGTGTGAACACTTGCATGAGTCACCCACCATGATGAACTCCTGTTCTAAGCAAATAACTGCTCCTTTTTTTCATGTGGATGCTAAAGAAGTGGATTAGAATGCTAGACATGTTCTAGCTGAGAGAAAATCGGGGTCTTATTCAGTACCACCTTTCAGTGGTTCTTGTGACTCCAGCTGAGACCTCCAAAAGGGATTCTAAGTATTTCTTGCCCATTTGGGGGCAAAGTCTAACAGGTGAGTTTGAGTTGCTGCTATGCCAACTGTCTGTTACAGGAGCATTCTGCCTCAGCTCCACTCAGCAGGAGGTTTATGCTGATGGGTGGCACCTAGTAGCTAGGAGGCAGTTTAACAAGCAGCTTGGTACAATTTTCAGTGGCTAGTTACTAGCTCCTGTTCAGACACAGTTAGCAGCTGTAACTATGTGAAATATTTCTATGTGTAATAACACATCAAAGGCAGATTCAAGTCTGGCATGATAGCAGGCATGAATGAGCTCATGTCTGAATTAATTTGCTCAAGGAAAGACAAGTGAAGCAGCGCTCCCCACAGATCTAAGCTTCTTACTACCTGAGGACAATGGCATTGGACTCTGTATGAACCATCTTTCTGTGCCTTTTTGTTGCTTCAGTTATAGTACGGTATCTACTGGGTTTTTAAGAGGAATGGTGTGCCAACCCCATTCTGGTAGTTGGAAGTTTGAGTGACACCCATTATGTCACTCGAAGATAAATATCTAGAGTTCACTTTGTTCAGCTCTGCTTGTTGACTCATTTTTGGCATGACTGACTTACTAGAGTGTTTGCAAAGCATTCATATATAAGGCATGTTAGATTGCTATTAAAACATCGGGGTCATCTTAATGCAAACGCTCATTTGTGGCTGTGATGTCCAGCTTCAGAAGCTGAATAAAGTTGTGATAAAGGGTCACAATCCTTTTGTTGGTTTCTTCTGATATTCCCTTAAGACCATGAGTCATTACCAACCGTAACAATCAATATACTTATTAAAAGAAGAAGACCAACAGGGAGTGTTTTGAATAGTGGCCAGTAGCACTTAGGTTTATTTCTTGTCAGCTTAAAATTGATATGAACAAAGCCAATGCTGACTTATGAATACCCAGTCTTGATATTAAAATTATTTGAATAAATCAGGTAAATAGCCATACGCAATTTAAGTGCATGCAAGGCCTTCCTAACAAGGCAAACATGGAAATGTATTACACTACATTCAAAAATAGGTGTCTCATTTACATCAAAACATATAGCAGGCTTTGCTATTTGGCAGCTAACATTTCCAGAAGAGAAGTGGATTCAAGGGAAAATGTTGTGAGTTTGTGCTTTTGAGGGGAGTGTGTGACAAACTGTGGTATACAATGAATCAATACTTTGTTTTGTAAGAAAATGGCTTTTGTTAATTTCCAGTGAAAATTAAGGACTTATACCAGTCTCCTTTCAGCTAGTTTGATATAATTATGGATATTTTCATTCAGTTCCACTAATTATGCACAAAATACTAAGAATGGACTATTAATTTGTGAAGTGTTGCTTTTTGGCATACATACCATTCATCATGTGGTACTTGCCTTGTGTACATAGAGTGCAACTTTCCCTTTTTCTCAATCTGTTCCTAAAGTATCTTACATCATTGTTTTGCTCTTTTCCTATATCACTGGAACAGTACTGGTCTCTTTAGTGGTTTGGGTTTTATATTAAATGTCCACATTTCTGTGTGCTTGCTCTGAAGTTTAAGCATATAGGGGGAAAAAAGTTATTCAAGAACAAAGTACTGTTTCTACTTTCCGAAATAGCCCTCTAAGGGAAGACTGCGTGTGTTGTATGTTACCTATAAAACTTCTTACACAGAATTCCCTGTAGGTTTGCCAGGTGAAATACTTATAAGGAGAGCTATCAGACATATTATGATTGTACTGTATGTCCCTTGTTGTTGTACTTTTACCTTAATACCTAGTTCCTTCAGTTTTGGTCTGGTTTAGTAGAGGGTTTCTTACATTCTTGTGTTGTGTTAGCGTTTATAATGAATTGTTTTGCTTGACTAACAGTAGATTACAGCCATTAGCTACCGAAATGTACTGGGAATAGACTTCAGACAAAAAAGAACCATCCAACTGTTGATATACCATTAGACTAATATAAACCAAAGTCATATATTAAAATATAAGTGCAAACACTGTATTCTATTTCGGTCTTACGGTCTTCTTTCATTTCTATAGGCTATTCATTCTGTTGCTTGGCATCATGAAGGGAAACAGTTCATGTGCAGTCACTCTGATGGCAGCTTGACCCTATGGAATCTGAAAAGTCCTAACAGACCATTCCAAACCACAATTCCACATGGTAATTTTGATAGTTAAAATGTATAACTGAGAAGCAATACAATGTTCTCAATGCTGTTTGCTAACATCTGCTTTTATTTCATTTTTTATTGTAGCCTGGATCCAGAGTTCCTTCTTGCACAAATACTTTAATCTGCAAAGTAGCCACAAAATATTATAGAAATCAGAGAGCAAATTTGATCAAACATTTTTTTTAATTGGTATCATAAATACCTCTCACTGGTTAATATTGCTCTAATTCTTTACTAATCTACTTGTAGTCTTTGATACCCTCAGGCTGCGGGATTTTCACATTTCTTTCTTTTATATTTTGTACTCACATGCTCATATGTGCATTCTTCACAAAAAGTAATACATTTTGTACAAGGCACTGTGTTGCTTGTTATAGAGATGGTGCAAGGCTTCCCAAGTCACTACAATGAAGAATATAAAGGAGCCATATTAAGAAATGGCTGTATATTTTATGGCTGGGACTTTGTATGCCATTGCTTCCTATAAATGAGGTTAAAAGCTACTGAATCTATTGCAAATCAATACATAACCAAGAAGCCTGACTGGGTGGAGAGGGAGGAAGAACGCAAAAGCAAGATCTATGTGACCCAGAAAAGTTTTAGCATATTCTTAAATTTCCTAATTCCTTTTATGTTATCATTTTTAGTCATAGAATTGTACTTCATGTCAGAAGAGACCTCTCAAAAGTCTAATCTAATCCCTGGCTCAAAACAGGCGTGATTACATCAATTAGCTCAGGGCAATAGCCAGTGGACACTGGACACTTGAACACTTCAGCGACAAGTTGCATAACCTCTCTGGGCAACATCTTCCAGTATTTAATGACCCTCATGGTACATGCCTTTTTGCTAATATCTAACCAGAATTTCCCATGGCACAACTTGAGTCCTTTGCCTCCCATCATGTCGCTGTGCACCTCAGAGAACTGTCTGGCTCCATCTACACTACATCCTCCAATCAGGTTGTTGTCAAGAGCAAGCATAGATTTTCCAAAGTAACAAAACCAACACTGGGGGTTTTTTTTGCTGTTTACAAGTGAGTTTTCTCTGACTGAAAGAAAGTACTGAGCCATAATTAACCAAGAACCCATGAATTTTAATTGTACACTTCATTTAATTTTATCAATAAACTAGTAACACTCCAGAGCCCGTAACATTTTGTCAACAAGAGGAATCCAGTCAATCTAAGAATGACTTTGGAAAAAAATAAGCTGTTTACAGTCATAATGTGTTCAGAAAAGAAGCTATTAATTTGGTCAAATATATTATTTATTAATTAAGTGCCATCCTTCTCAGTAACCTGCATGTTTCTTAGATGCCTTTGAAGTGTGGTCTATGGTCCTTCAGATGTAGGTGGCAGTGAAAACATAAAGCCATAATAAATGTAGTTAATTCAGACAAATGCATATTTTAAAGAAGTAGAAGCTAATACTAATAATCTTCTTAGCTGTAAAGTTCCATTCCCTTACTGCTTGTACAGTTGCTTCAATGTATGTGTTTTAGTTTGGTAGTTCTTTTATCATGATATTTTAATACAATTTTCATCTTCTTTCTTTCCTTAGGGAAAATTCAAAGAGATGGAAAAAAACCTGAATCTTGTAAACCAATTCTTAAAGTAGAGTACAAGACCTGTAAAAATAGGTATGTTTTTAATTCTGTAATTAATTCAATTTTCCATTCCTGGGTTAAAGTAATTTGAGAATCTTTCGTGCTTTCTTTTTGAAAAGCTATTTATTGTTATTTAAAGGTACCAAACCTGTAATGTAATCTTGTGTGTACTATGTAAACTTACAATACTATGTTGTTTTTTTAATACAGTGAGCCATTTGTGATATTTTCTGGTGGACTGTCATACGATAAGGCTTGTCGAAGACCAAGTTTAACAATCATGCATGGGAAAGCAATTACAGTTCTTGAAATGGATCACCCTATAGTTGATTTTTTAACTCTTTGTGAAACCCCATATCCAAATGGTGAGTTTATTAAGCAGAGCACAATTATGGCAAATATAAATGAAGTGATCTTCTGTCATACTTAATTCCTTTCCAGGGACTGCCATGCTTATAGTTGTCTCCATCTTAAGAAAATGACATCACTAGAAGTAACTGGAACTTGTTTGCATTCTCAGTATAGGAAGCAAGTAATGAGTGGACAATAAAGCATGTATAAATCTCCAGATATAAGCTTGAAACACATGGACTAGTGTGAAGAAATATTGGTATTACTCAGTGTGTTGGTTTAGTAAAAGCTGCGGCAGAGGCTGCGGGGCGGCCGAGCCGCCAGAGTCAGCATGGTATAGAGTAACCTGGCTCCACCAAAATTAACCCTGTCCTGGCCAAACCAGGACACTCAAACATATGTGCTTATATTTCTGGCAGTTTTCATGAGGCTGAAAATCTAGGGATCACTAAATTATTTAAACAATCACTTGTCTGCAAAAACATTCTTACACTTCAGCCTGCATTTTACTGTTAAAAGTGCTTTCTACATATTGTGGGACTACCAAATTCTGAAGTACATTCACAGAAAGCTCCAGAAAGTAAATTCAGAAAAGCTGCAAGTCAAGAAGAAACTAAGTTTAGCATTTTAAGCCTTCAAGCAGCGAAGTAAATCTTATATACATAGCTAAATAAAATACATATTCAAAACACTTAGTAAAGATAAACTGTACATTTGTTTCAATGTCATGCAAAAATTTGATTTTCAGTAATCAAAGTTCGTTTGGGCCTTCATTTAACTGTGTCAAGTATAGTGACACTTCCCAGTGCTAAGATTTTGTAGCCCCTTCCCCTGTTCACACACTAATATTTTAAAATTTTGATTTAACCTGTGTTATTCGTAGCCTTGTGTAAAAACAGGCCACAAATCATGTGCATTCAAAGCTGGCTTGAAAGGAAGGTAGATCTGTCACTGTCAATTTAGCCAGCCATCTGAAGAGTGCACTCTGAGCTTGCATATGCTGGAATGGTTTGCTGCTGTCGAAAAGAGTTATAATTTCACATTTATATTTTTTTAAATAACTTTTATCCTATGTAAACTAATGCACCCTATGCATCAAGGGAATCATTTACTTGTCAGCTTGCTTGTTTATTTTTGATAAATGAAAAAAGCATGAAATAAAAAACCAAACGCTATAATATCCTAAAGAGTGTACGGGAGGAAGGAGCTTGTCAGTATTTGAATTGAACACAGCAGACTTACAGGATTTCTTTGGAATATTCCTTTGGAAATGAGGGTATTGTGTATCATCAAGTGGACTGGACCAGCTGTTCACAATCTGTTTCTGAAGAACAGTTCTACACAGTAGGAGTATTACTGCTGGACAGCAAAAATATGTTTTTTTTGTGTAATAATTGGATTCAACAGTGCAGTGATACACACAACTTACTCATATTCTTTTTCTTTCCTTTCAATATACCCTCATGCTGTCATGCTATAATATGCCAATTCTATTTCTGCTGTGTATGTCAATCAGCTGCTTAAAAGTAATTTCTCCGTTTCCATCTGGCTCTATTTGCAGTTATGTGTAGTTTGTAGATATGTCTAGGATTTGTACCTTAACACTTTTGTTTAATATACTGTGAATGTTCAGAGAAGGTAAATATGACTTGCTTGTTTTAAATGACTAATAGGAGAACCCCATGTCTTTTATACTTGATCCCTTACAGAATTTCAAGAACCCTATGCTGTAGTTGTACTTTTGGAAAAAGATCTCATTGTTGTTGACCTGACACAAAGCAAGTAAGTACAAAGTCTTGTATGAAGTTATTTCTGTGTCTTAACTGTCCAGCAAATTATGACAACAACCCAAATGTTATCATGCAATGTCATTTCACTTTCCAAAATCATTCACCCTTGGTAATAATTCACTCTGAATGCTTACCTCCACCTTAAGAGCTAAGATCAGCTAATCAACAGGAATTAATGATTGTCCTTAAGTTTGGGAATATATCTAATTTTGCGGACCCTTCAGCATAGCCCTCAAACATTCACTCAACGTTGAAGTTAAGTAATACTTGGTCACATGCTGGATTATTACCTGAATGTGTGTTTTGGAAATCAGATTCAACTAATACTTATACGTGTGCCTAACTTCACTAGACTCCATAGGGACTACCACTCAAGTATTTTCTTAAGTATCTTAATAAATAATAGCATTGATTTATAGAGGATGTATGGGATCATTTCATGATCCAGTTGCTGGTTTAAATGACAAATAGTTCTTTCACATCAGAATCAATGTTCATATCAAAAAGGGACTATACATCATAAGAATGCAGAATCCAATTCCTAATTTGTTCTGCCTCCAACACTACCAGTAATGTACATCCACATTCACAATGGTATAACTAGGAACAGATTTTGCCCTTAATGTCTTGAAACATTTTAAGTGAATCGTATTCTGATCTCACTTACTTTCAAAAATAATTCAAATCATCTCAGCAACATAAAATGGATGTAGCTGAAATCAGAACCAAATTTCCTACATTCTTGAATTGTGAATAAGATTGTATAATATGCCAGAAGCAAGACCTTCCTTCTTATCAAACTGTCCAAACTGATGGAAGTGAGAAATAAACTGAGATCTACTTCATCTGTTATCACAATTGTTCGTTGTAGAATCAGTAGTCTACCAACTCGGTAGCTAAGCTGCTCAATATAAAATCCACAGCTGTTTAAGTAGTTCTTAGGTCCTAGTATATACCATATCCATAAACCTGAAGCTTCTAGAAAATGTGACACTTCTGTATAAACAAGATTTTGAGATGTTGGGAAAAATTAGTTCCTAATCCTCATTTGACACAAGTAGTCCTATTAGCCTTAGGAGCTATTCACAAGAATGGGTATTTATGTTACAAGAGGATTCTTGTCATAGCAGTGGAATTTTTATATCTTTATTTGAGTAACCACATATTGTTACTGGCATTAAAAACAATACATATGTTTGAATAAATATGGAAAAATGTACTTTATTAATAGTGATTTTACTTAGATTTTGTTATACATTTTAATATAAGAATATGTTTTCTTCTATGGCTCAGTGTGTCACAGTGCTTCTAATAAATTGTCTTCCTTAACTAGTTTTCCAATCTTTGAAAATCCATATCCTATTGACATTCATGAGTCACCTGTTACCTGCACAGAATATTTTGCGGACTGTCCTCCAGATTTGATTCCTGTACTCTATTCTGTAGGAGCAAAACATAAAAAGCAAGGATACAGCAATAAGGTAAACAAAATCAATATTTTTTTTAAACAAAGAAAATAGATATACAACCTGTGTTTTTGTAACATCTTACCAAACTATTTTCCTTTTATTTCTGCAATAATCACTTTCAAGTTGATCCAACCAGCAGCTCAGCAGCATGCTTAAGGCCTGGTATTTGTCCCTCAGAAGCACTGTCCCTTAAGCACAATTATTAATGACTATAATCTAGGACTTAATCATTAGGCTGCTGGGTTATTCCAGATCAGACTGAGTTAAAGGAAACTCATCAGTCTGTCAGTGTACACTTCAAATTTGTATGACTACGTTATTTCTATCAAAGAAAAAAGTTAGCAGAAAAGCTTCACTGAAAGTTGAGGGTTGACAGGATGTCTGTGAGATTTTTTATTAAATAGGCATATTAATAAAAGTCTTACATAATGCTTTAGAAATAGAACAAGCTGCAGAAATATAAAGAGGAAATGCAATTATTTTCTAAATTTCAAGCATTAATCTAGTTTATGTTTTGACTAGAACTAATCCATCATGATAAATAAATTTTTTTTAAGTTGGGTAAAAAAAATCAGACATCATCAGTTTTCTATTCATACTAACAGAAGTATTCTCCTTGGAGCTGCCTTATTTTCCATGAACTGAGAAACTGGGCGCTATCTACTTCTTTTGGGTTTTGATTCAGGAAAGTACTTCAGATTTTTTTTTTTCTCTTATTTGAATTTGTCTGCTTATCTATCCTTACCTCATATACAGTTTTCCAAACTTTTCACCATCTACCTATATTCATTGCACACTCTGTTGCCCTCTTGCTTTATTTATGCGAATTATACAAATATACACTCTGAATGTAGGTAGCCACTCATTTGCCACCCACCCATTTCTGTATCCACAAGCATCCACTCCATGATTCCACATAACCAGTTTGTGCTCCCAGTTTTTTCCACCCACTCATACTCTGGACATATCCTCACCCACTCCACACATAAGTCATCCTCCACATCCTGTATCCTCTATCCATACAGGCCAAGCTTTCGACATAGACCAGCATTTCACTCTACCAGCCTACTCCAAGGAAGAGAATGGGAGTCTTGCCATTAGCAAACAAAAGAGAAGATATAATGCTTTCCTCTGTTCTGTAAAAGTTGCATTGCCTTTTATCTTGTGTCATCCTTGCCCAGATATTTGTTGCTGGGCCAGCCTCTTCAGTAGTCTTCATCCCCAAAATTCTATTCACTGTCCTACAGAAACTTAAAGGTCAAGCAATTTGAAAAGAGCAGCAGAACTCTTTGTAACTCTTTCCTCTAATTCCTGTTTGGATTGTTAAGTGTTAGCTGTGCAGAAATATTTCAAAAACATAGAAGTTTAATTGATCACATAAAACCATTATCAAAGTTTCAAAATCCTTAACTGATAATATCAAAACGTTAATAAGCTTTAAACACCTTGAATGCTGTGTATTTTTGTTCCTTTTATTAATTGTATTGCTTTTCAGGGGAAGAAGTTGTCTACTACTGAGTTTAAAAATTAGCCAAGCAAGATTCATCAAAATTAGTTGTGATCTCTGTACTCTTGTTTGTTTAGGAGTGGCCTATCAGTGGTGGAGCATGGAACCTTGGAGCTCAGACATATCCCGAAATCATTATTACAGGGTGAGAATGAAACTGAGGATTGGTACTTTTAAAATGCTAGTGTCTACAGCTTTTGATTGGGGGTTAGCTATATATAAAAGTTGACCCTTCACAGAGTATGCATATCCTGGCCTCTTCATTTGAGGTATGTAATTTTTTCCCTTGTGCAGAGTCACCACAGAAATTCTCATTTGCTGTAGAAAATAGAACTTTATACTTAGGGTTGAACTACCGTTAAGAATTACCATTTGAGGTCCCAATGTTAGCAAGTCTGTATAATTGTGAAGATGTGGTCTTTGCAAAGGAGGATCCATTGCAAGAGGATATTTTGGGCTTTAAAAGGGGAGCACCTCTTCTTCTTTAGCTGTTGTCCTTTGGCCTTCTGGGGACTTTACATCTGGCGACAGTTTGGGAATTCTTTTTAATAGTCCAGCATTAGTGAGGCTGTGGTGCACTGGGATGAATTTCACTTTATGAATGGAGAGACAGAACCATAGCAAAAAGGCACAGAAAGGCTCAGATTGCAGCCCATGAACAATGCCTGATAGATTTGCAAGGGGCCAAGCTGAAAAGAGGTTCTAGAGAGGCGGGTGTTGGTCACTTCTCCCAAG
>VZZY01021042.1:0-17507 GCA_013400335.1 Eurystomus gularis
GCTCAGCCAGACCTACTACAAATGGTCAGCCTCTCTGCAGAAAGATTGCTTTTATGAAGAAGGTTTATTTTGTTTTTAAAAAGCATATTTAAAGTCTTGTGAAAATGGCCTGCAACAACAGATTAGTTGACCTGTATTCATTCATTTTACAAATTACACTTTTGTACAAAAACTGAGGGTTGTATGGTTTTGGTGGGGGTTTTTTTGTGTGTGTGGTTGGGTTTTTGTTTGGTTTTGTTGGTGGTTTTTGGTTTTGGTTGTTTTTTTTTCTTCCCCTTTTGGGTAAAAGACTGATTTGTCATTCTCATGACAATCTAAAGATCTTCAAGAGAGGAAAAAACATATTACAGAAGAGCAATAAAATTAATTAATGTTGAATTAATTTCCCTCAAAAGCTCAGAGTTCCAAGGCTTTTTTTTTTTCTTCTTCCAGGGGGAGTAGTTTAAGAGAGAACTATATAGTATGGAGCAACCTGAAAAGTAATCTTGCTCTGGCTTTTTACCGTTTCCCTTAAATAAGTATTTCTTCATAACTCAGATTATGACTTCACTTTCTTTTGTTTTGAAGGGAGTGTGTGGTTCTGCAGAGCTCATCGTTCCCATTTTAGTAGTATGTACCTGCATTCATAATCTTGCAGAAATATATATATTTGTGCATGTCTGTCTCTGTGTGTCAGACATACTGCTGCAGAGCACAAGAGCTTTACATTATGGGTATGATGGGTTCTCTGCTTTAAAAAAGTTTATATTTTAGAGGTTGTGTACATATTTTTTAATATGAGAATTTTGCAAAGCACAGCTTCTCTTACTGTGATATTTAGACAACCCTCCATTGCCAGGAGCACTGGCACTAGTATAAGCCAGAGGGTGGAGCATGTCGCCATTCTCAGATGCAGCAACCCTTCCAGTGGGAATGTTACAAGAGCAAGACACTTCAACTAGTATTTGATCCCACTAATAATTAAATCACAATATCCTGTTCTTCAGCACGGTGTCCATGTATCCAATCGCTACCATTGTTATTTATATGGTGCCCAGGCTGCTTTCAGAAAAAGTAAAAATGTATATAGATTTAAAACTACTGAAGTAGCTATAGGTGAAGATATAGGGGATGAAAAATGTAAAGGGATTGAAAATTATTTGTTTTTTTTTAAAGCAGAAAGGTGGCTTTTTTAGTATTCTAAAATCTTTAAATGGCTTCAAAGTAATGACGCTTTGATTAGACATTAAATAGAAGGATTTTATGGTAGGTTTGGAGCTCCTCTGCATTAGACAATTGCTTGCTTGACTTTAATGTACTATGATAAGTTTTCTTAAAAGTAAAATGAAAGTGAAATAAAGCAAGACGAGGCCACAGGTTAGGCATGTAGAAAAGGAGTTAGTTTTTGGAATACTTAGTTTTCGGAATACTTAGTTTTCATTTATGCTGTTTTATTTGAGTTTTGGAATTGCTTTGGAAGACTAGCCTTCAGTAATGTATGGGAGAAGTAGTTGTAACTCAAAGTAATGTGTGGAGAAAATGAACAAATAGGCTCAAGGATGGGCATAGAAATGGTAGAGCTGTGCACAGGAATGTTTACATAAGCAAGCTCACTGTAACATACACACTTGAAATGTTTTACCGTTGAGATACATGTACCTTCAGTTACCACAGTACATGCACTTCCACTAATGCAAAGTGATCTGTTTCAAAATTAATCTTCTAGATGGTCAAGTGACCACCAGAAGGAGTTTGTTTTTTGTGTTCTCTGCCATGCCATCCTTTTTGTTTGGTTTGTGTTTTTTATTCCATAATTGTCTTATGACTCTCAATAGCAATGTTAATAATTTTTTTTTTTTTACGGTAGTCTTAGTGAGTGCACTGCAGTCCACCTCATCTGGAGATAATTTTAGTGAAGTGCCTAGGTTTTTATGTCTCTGGCATACACAACTGAAAACATGTGATGTGTCCTCAGAATGTGTAGGCCATAAGAGTTAAAAAAAATTGAAAGCCACTGAAAGACTCTACCTCTCCCTTTTCTGATCACCTTTCATCTTCCTGTGTCCCATCACCCATTCCCTTCTCTTTTTCTACTCCCTTCTCTTCTTGCATTCACTGTCAGGAAGGGCCGGCACCGAAGGGCCAGTTCAGCACAACACGACGCCGGCAGAGACTAGCAGCTGCAGTGGCTACAACAGTGAGTGGATTTAAAAATCAAGGGATAGCTCTAAAGATGGGAAGCTGTGTAACTTGAATGTATAATAACCTTATGGAAATGTTTCTTGCACTTTTTGGAGGTGTCCATGCTACCCACTTTCAGCTGAGTTTCTTAGAAATGGTCAGGCCTGACACAAATGAATTCCATAAATGTGGGTTTGAGCTTGTTTACACGTTGCACATGTCCCTCCTTCTTTATGCAAGTGCAAGTGATGGTTAGACTTGGGCCCTGTACTATTTGAACATTTCTTTGACACATTCTTCTATATACTATACAAAACGGAAAGAGATTATCAAATTATCTTAAAAGATTCTTGTGACAGTTTCTAGCAAGACAGCAGAACCATGGAGATCTGTTAGAAACAACCATGGAATTATAAAATTACCTTTTTTTTTTTCTTTTTTTTTTTTAAAGTAGTATGGGTTTAGCCTTTTCATCTGAGACATTTTCTGTTTACATTCCATAATCCCAAAAAGTCATATTACTACCTCTGGTGTCTGTATTTAGTTTTGCTAATTTCCTAAGTCTTTGACAAAAAATACAGAGCTATGAAATCAATGCAAGGGCTGGGAATTGGGAGGGAAAAGCACTTTTTGTGAAATCAGATTAGCATCAGAAGGATATCTTCAGCTGTTGCTTTCTTAGGAAAGCACTTATTAGTAGTGCACAATATAGACATTAGTACTAATCCATCAACTGATTAGTACCACAGCCAGATTGGGAAGACTGTGCAGCCTAAGATTGAAGTGAGTTTTAAATGCATACTTCTTGTCTGGCCCAAGCAGTGAATGTCTTCACCAGGCTAAAGTATTCCAGTGTCTGCTGCTCCAGCCCATAGCTAAAATCCCCTAGATCAGACACATCTTCTGCTTAAGCCTGAATACCTTGAGCACCTGCTACCTGACACATAAAACTCTTGTTACTGTTAGGCACTCCTAAAAAAGCATGGAAGAAATCAATGTTTCTCGAGTTTCCAAATTAACTCATCTAAATTTAGTCCCCCATAATCCGCTGATGCTGAATGCTGTGCTCAATAATTGATTGATATGCCGAACTCTTGGGTCTGCCTGCCTAGCAGAGAAACCAACACGCTTCTCAGTGTGTGTGGCTGAGCAGTGCCAGTGGGAGGCTGCAACCAGTAGGTTCAGCAGTAGTTAAGCAGCATGGGCTTCAGCTGTAGCAAGGAGTGTTTAAGTGGAACAAATGCATCTGGACTTGGATTGCAAGGCAGCAGGAGTCCAGAGAGTCATTTGAGTTGTTACCTGCAGCTGAAGTGAGGACCTGTTGAGAGAGGTCTTGGAGGACCTGAAAAAAAAGCAGGAGGAAGGAAAACTAGAGATGCCAAAATGACTTCACAGCTGTTGCAGTGGTTGTGGCAATGGCCTGTTCTTCCTGGCTGATGCAGCAAAGTTCTTGTATCCCCCAGACTGTGAATCTGTATGTGTGTAGACTGAGGGATATAGAATTACATCAGTTAAATGCACAGCAGAAAGAGGAGGTTTTCCTTAGAACCCACTTTACCAGGAACAGCCTGTTCCTACATGAAAGCATAATTCTGAGGAAAGTGACAGATGAGTGGGTATTACGTCCCTGGAATAAAGCAGAAAGTCAGGACAAGGTACATCTGAGGCCATGTCTGGAAGAATGTGTGTTTGGAGGAAACCAGAGTGATGCATCAAGAAGCTAAATATTTTTTTACAAACCTCCAAAACAACAACAACAAAAAACAACCAAAAAGAAAAAGGGTAATAAAGTCAGAATCAAGTCACCATGGATATAGAGAGAAGGATAGCAGTGAAAGGAAAAAATGGGAAGAGAAGTATGTTGTTGGCAGTGTTTCTTGGACTGTGGCCTGTTCAAGAGAATGAAGGAGTTTGTTCAATGCAGATTTTTTTCATCTGTTATGGAAAGTAGCTTGGAAACTTTGCTAAAAGATGCATATGAGGAGAGTTTGTGTCAGCCAACAGTTCAATTTTTTTTGGTTCTTGTACTTAAAGCAGTTGGCAAAGCAGCTACTTGTCTCTGTCATGTGGATGTATATTTCTGGCAAGCATTGTGAACATATTTGTAGAGCATGTAAATGCTGTTTCTAGCACATACTTCAAAATGTTATTTTCCAATAAACCTCACTGCAGAAACATTGCTTGTCAGCCTGGCCAGCTGAGGTATGAGGCAGAAATGATGGATCTAAAGCAAGACTCTTCAGCCCAGTTCATCACAAGGTGACTAAAGAGCCCCTGCCACGTGTGGGCAGCCTGCCTGCAGCTCTGCTGGTCTGTGTGGGGCTGGAGCATCCTGCACCATCACCACGTGCCCATGAGGCTATGGGGACTCTCCCTCAAGCTCCTGTTTATAGCTGGCTGCTTTTTTCCTGCCTTCTGGATGGATTTGAGGGTTGAGTACATGCTGCCGGCACCTGCAGCTATCATGTAGCTGCTTGCTCTGTCCTCCTTGGAGCCACCTGGAGCAACTGAACTTCTGTGGTGTTCCGAGTCAGAAAGTTCTGGGAATATGCTCTCCAGTTTAAGAAGTGAAAATGCTTTGTAAAGGAAACTTGAAATTAACCTGCATTTAGTCACATTAGTTAATTAATTTAGGGGGTTTGGGGCTATTGAGAGAGGCAATCTGGTATTTGCAAAGAAGATAATGGGGTAAATATCCAGTACAAACAGTAGGAATTTATTCTACATCTCCTGTTATTGACGTCTTCTTGATATAAGGCTAAAATGAGGTCCAATAAAAGAGAAGTACTTTGTTGATACAGCTGGAAATGAAAATACATGAGAGAAGAGAGTAAAGTTTACACTGGATAGGTGCCATAGAGCTATTATTTTATGTGCTATATGTATCTGGAAATTGAGGAAGAATAGGATGGAAAATGATGTTTTGCAGAATATGCTCATGAGGAGAATATGTGATTAATAGATCCAACAGGATTTTGAGGGTTTCACTGAGGAATCAGAAACCTAGAACATTTATTTATAACAATTTTATAGGAAGGGATTGATAAAACCCTTCCTTGATCTAATAAAACAGTATTTCAGATACTGCTGGTAGTATAGAACTTATCTGTTGATAAAAAATTTTAGTAATATGACTTTTTATGTTATCTTCTGCTGTTTATCATGCCTTTATAATTCAGTCCCATTTTTCATATTTTGAATAATTACATTGGGCTGCAGTGTGGAAATTCTTCATTTATCCATTTGATCAATATAATGAAATGAATTAGATTTAATGTGTTCAATGTGTTTAACAGTGCTTAATGTTTAAGTAACACTGTGTAGTTCTGCATGCCTTTCCTTTGCATTTAAATTTGAAAATTGGGTTCTTGGCCTGATTTTTATAAAAATGTGTGTAAATGGTAAAATTAAGATACAACATACACTCACACACACATAGCATATATATATAACAGTGGCAGCCATGCACTGCATAGGTAGCATATCGATAACTGTTTTGCACATGATACATGTGCATATAACGTACAAAGATTTGCATGTATATTTTTATTACTGTACCTGAAAAGCATAGAAAGAGAAAGAGAAACAGAAATGATAATAAACTAAATTATTTGCTGCATCTTACTAAACTGTATCTGTTTGCATTTATTTATGGTTCATGTACTTTAAATGAAAATGAAGTGGAGTTTTAATTTTTTGGGGGGGTGGTTGTTTATTTATGTAGTTAGACCATAGAAAGACTTTGTTTTTTCTCTCTTCATTATCAGTACACTGAGTTTTAACTTGAGATTTACCAGTAGTTTTGAAAAACTTCAATGGTGTATTTGATCATATTATACCCTTTTTCTAGATCTGTGGAGGAACTTGCACACTTCAAATATTGGTATTGCAACAACAGAGCCATTCTACATGTGTTCTTAAATGTCCAAATACAATGCAGCATGTGTCAAGGTTCAATTTTCCAGGCATCTTTTACGCATTAGGAAATGGTCTGTTTTTGTAAATGTTAGAATTGAAATGCTGTATCATTAGCTGTTAGCAAAGTATTTAGGCCTTCTTTTGTCTGTTTCAGTGAGAAATTTCAAGAAAGTTCTGCATCTGCTATGCAGAGATTTAGTAGAGTCAAAACTTACATGTTCACCCTTACCACTTTTTTCACGTTGCAAACTAAGTCTTTTGTTTTCAGAAGAAATTTGTGTTTTGCTTCAACAGAATCAAAAGATTGGTTGCACCTTATACAACATTTCTTCGCTGTTTCTCGCTGTATAGGTCCCTTTCAGTGCTACAATGTCACCCGTTCGACTGCATTCTTCCAATCCCAACCTTTGTGCAGACATTGAGTTTCAGACTCCCCCAAGCCATGTAACAGACCCTCTGGAGTGCTCTACTGAGTACATGAAGCTTCAAGAGGAATTCTGCCTGATGGCACAAAAAGGTAACTGGAAACATCAAGCGCTTTTCCTTTATTGTGCTTCTCTATTGTGGGTTTTGTTTTTTGCTTGCACTTAGTTATGGCCAGGGCATTCATCTGTGTTAGATGATATTGTATGGCAATTTTTAGCTGCTCAGGTGGCTTACATAAAGAGACGCGTATTAGCCTTCTTATATTTTCCATGGATGTCATGAATATAGAGATAGATAAACTGTCTGATAAGAGAATTTTTTAGAAGTCTTCTGAACTACTTTCTGCATCTTGTAAATAGGTGACTGAATTTGCATTTTGTTTCTCAATAAGGTGCTTCATTTCTGCCCAAAGAGAAATCAGAATGTCACTGCTACATATAATGTGGAGCAATTCATTTATGTGCAATGTTTTCTATGTCAGTGGAAACAAGAAGGTCTTATTACTAGGATATACTTTAGAAATGCCATTTTATTGCTAACAGATGAATGGTCCTACAGACTGAAAAAGACCATTTTAAAAGGGTTTGTTATTTGTTTGCTGTTACATAACAAACAGGAAAAACATGATACTGGTGTCTTAAATGCCAAAAACCTGTTTAAAGATCAAGTAATCCTCTTTATTAGTGCAATATTAAGGCTTAGCAGAGCAGATATTTTGTTACTCTGAAAAGAAAAAAAAAAAAACAAAAAAACCCACAAAACAGGAAGAGAAGAACAGACATTGGACACAGGCTTTCGAAATATGTAACTTTCCATATGTTCTACACCAAGAGTATGCTCAGATGACATATGTGTGAACAGTTGTAGGTGTTTCTGCTTAATTTGGCATTAATTGAAGTTCAGATCTTTCTTTCAAATTTCTGTAGTTGTAGGGTGGAAATCTCACTCTGTCTTTATTGCTGAAATATTATAAGAGATGTCAATGTTCACTTCTGTAGCTGAGAAAACACTTATTTTCTTTTTTTCTTTTTTTTGCGTAGTGCATTCTCTTTTGAAGTCTGCTTTTAACAGCATAGCTATAGAGAAGGAGAAGCTTAAGCAGATTGTTTCAGAGCAGGATCTTGCAGGCCACAATGCTCAAATAGCACACCTCAGACAGTCCCTCTCTCAGGTATGTTCTTGATTTGATTTTAAGCACATCTAGCTTGCCAGGTGCACTATTTCTTTTGTATTTTGGCCATTTCCTGAGGAAGTAGGAGCCAAGCAAAATCTAAGTTCTTGACCAGAACTATGACATATGTTCCTGTTATGACATAGATCTAACTTCAGTGCATGTAAAGGTGCAGAATATAATTTGTTTGTGTGAGCACGTATCTGTTATGGTTTTCCAAAGTAAAGAGGAAAGATCAAATGTTTTTATACAAATGCCATGTATCTCTCCTGGAGCTGTTTCTAGCACAGCTAAGGAGGTATTCTTGTTTTCTTAGTTAAGTTTTAAATTTTGACTGTGTATTTTCTGATTTGTTTTATATATCCATGTCTCTAACTGCAAAAGGAATCATGGCTTACAGGATAATCACAGATAAATCGGATTTTCAGATACACACCTGTTACTGTCTGGCATCTCTCCCACTTAAGCCAAAGGAAAAGTTATTTGCTTTAGTGGGGAAGAAGAGGTAAAGTGACAGGTTGCAAGATAACTCAAATTTTTAAATTCATTGTAAAGCAAACATAAAAGCTTTTACTGTGAAGAATAGATTGGTGTGGAGTAGTGAATCTGCAATAAATTTGAGCAGTGGCTTAAAGACAAACAGAACTTCACCCAAATGTGTTTATAATTTCATACACTGTTATTGTTACTAGGTTGGAGGGTTTTGCTTTGAGATTAACTGATGCTCAGCTTTCCAATAGATACAGTTTCATATCATGTTATGTGGACCAATCACTATGCATTTTTGTGGAAAGGTTAAGGACAAAAGATAAGATAACCATTTCAGGTTATTGATACAAATAACTAAGACCTGTGGAGACATATTAGCAACTTGTATGAAATTGGTGATTGTGTTTTCTTCCTATTCTTGGCCTCTAGTACCAGTCTAAAAGTCACTGTCACACATTAGATCATAGACTCAATGGGGAACAAATGGAAACTTAATCAGATGGGTTTGTCCAGTCTCTTGACCAGGTTTAAGCAGTTTAAGAAGTTATTGCCAAGTTGCTGTTAGTCATCACCTTCTCTTTCTGGCAGATGGCAACTGTGAACATGCCTACATCATTTCAGAACAAAGCAAAATGGGGGAATTTAAACTGTTTAGTGACAGTTTAGCCTATTTTCCTTTGGTCCTACTTTGTTTCAGTAAATTCATGCTATATAGGGAGAGGCAGAAGAAGATTCTTGCTCCATTATAGCAGCCATTTTGTACTAAAACAGTATGTCTGTCTGTTGTTCTTTTCTACAATCCTCCATGCCGGGGATGTATTAGGGTTAAGTCAGTTAATGTTCCAGGTATGTAACATATTTATACTTTTTCTGGTTTTCAGAATCTTGCACATATATATATATGCACCCAAATTTATAATCTAGGTTGAGCTTTAAAAAAAGAGAAAAATCAGATACCAGACACCAGTGGAATTCTATTGGGTTTTGTGACACTCTAATGGATCAGTACTTTGAAATGAGTACACACATGCAAATATATCAAATTGATCTGGACAGGCAAACACCCAATGATACTAGCAATTATGCTGGTTTCTTTGGAAGCAATTTCCTTTTCTACACTCTAAGTGCTGCTAAGTGTGGTTCAGAAAGGGTTGTATAGTTTTAAACCAAGAATTGCTCTTGGGCATTTTGCGGGTAGTTCCTATTTGTTGTTCTGCAGTTTCATTCTTTCTTGCTGCATTTACTCCCCATGTCCATAATGTACACAACCCACCAGTATGCCCGCCAAAGAGCAATCTGAAGAATTACGATAGAATGCCACTGTTACATTGTGGGAGAATATCTGTCTACCCTGCCTCCTGAAAATCACTGTAGGCAAAGCAACCAAAAGATTAAATCATATTGGAGAGGATCTCAAAATAGGTATCTCTCTAAAAATCAAGAAATAAGGCTCTGTGATGTCTTAGGCAATTGCTGGGAAAAACCTACTTTTTTTTTTCTCTCTATTTAACACTACTTTTAAATTTTAAATGAAATGTGCAATTTTTATTTTAAGGCTCTCAACCAGAATGCTGAACTAAGGAGTCGCTTGAACAGAATACATTCAGAATCTGTTATTTGTGATCAGGTTGTCAGTGTAAATATTATCCCTAGTCCTGATGAGGTAAGACTTTGGCCTTTAATGGATTTAGAGTACAATCAAACCTTGCTAATTCTCACTAGTAGCTGAAACACACCTGATAAATTATACAATTTTTCAGATTGGCAAGTGTGCAGAAAAAGTCTGGTTATGTTTTCCGTACGTAAAATAAAACTGTCTTATATTTTGCATATGTCAGATCTCATGAAAGAACTCAGTCTGGGCTCTGCCGAGAAACAGGGAAGGACTCCAATTTTAGAATATTAATTGTTGACTGTGGGAATTACTGAGGTTTTACTGTATTTGAGTGTAACACAATAGCTAACCCATTCTGTATCTTAGTTTCTTGCCAAATCTGCAGAATAGTTTAGTATTTAATGGCCTGATCCTGCAAGTGCTTAAAGGGCCCGATGCTTAATATCTTGAGTGGTGCTGCTGAAATCAGAAGGTTCAGTCTATGAACCAAGCATTATACTAATACCATGTTTGCAACATCTAGTCATTCTTGTTTTACTTTTCTCCATCAACAGATTGCTGAACATTAATAACAGGTCAAGCTTCACTCATGACAAGGACAAACCTGAATTTGCAAGCTGTAATATGTTACAGTTAATGTGGTCACTTTGACAGCCATTCTGCTTGCATTTTACCAAGATATTTTTCATTTACCATTTCCATTTTTCTATGCATATGACATTTCAATTAGCATATTCTTGTCTCCTAATTATTTCTTCCACCAAGAATGGGAGGTAAAAATATGTTTCAAATTACTTTTGTTTATTTGTTTTTTTGAAAATATCTAAGCCATTTTTTCAAAAAGTCCAACATGTTGGAAACTAGCAACAGAAGATCAAGGTGAAGTGGTGCCACAGCACGGCAATCTGCAGTGAAGTTCTGAGCAATCACCATCTCTTCTATTTTGTGTATTTTGTTGGTTAGCTGTTTCTTTTTCATATGTACATCATTATCTTGGTACAAATGTGTCTGACTGAGGAGTCTCTCAAAAGAGGTTCCCAGATCTCTAATTCACTTCTTCTCTTGATTACTTCATATAAATAAATAAATAAATATTAAAAATCTTGCAGTGTGTAGATAATGCTTGTGTGAGCATCTTTTTCAGGTAGGAGCATATTTCCAAGTCCCTGTAGCTTATACAAAACCATAGAATTTTAATAACTTCCTGTAAAGTTAAGTGAGATAAGATTCTGTTTCCATTATAGCTCATCAAACAATCTACAAGTTTATAAGCTCCAGTGAAAAAGCAATGGTTTTTGACATCTTGGCTTGTTTATGATTTTGTTGTTGTTGATAGTGCATTTTGAGGCAACTATACAGAATAATTCTACAGGGTTAAGATGTCAGCAAAACCATTTGCAGGACTTCTGTAGCAAGTTCAATCGGGAAGGAGTTGCAGTCTGAAGAGTTAACTGTGTTTAGAAGGGCTTCAGTAGTTTCATCTGTATTATCTCCCAGAAGCAACATGCTGCATAAATTAAGGGGTTAAGGCAGAAACCTGTTTTCCCCTGCAGAAGCAGCTCCTTTGGTGGAATGGTGCTGGGAGAGAACCTTAATCTCTTCTCCCCCCTTCTTAAAGTGATAGCCTGTAGGGTAACACATTGAAACCTGGTGTTCCTCCCATCAATAGCAGGAAGAGGAAGATATGTTCCACTGTTTAAATTAGCTTGCCCTGCTACTGATATACACATAACAGAATTTTGAACCCTTGCCTTTGCTGTTAAAGTCTGTTTATAATAAACTGTAGAGAGTTCATTCCCTTTAGTAGTATTGAGTCAGTGCTAATGACATAATTCAAATGAGGTTTTGAGTACAAACATGGAATAAAAGCACATAAATATGTATTATAGCCATCCTCCTGAATATTCAAACATTTCAAGCATTTGCTACTAAATAAACATGGTTCACAGGAGCATTTATTTTGAAAGTAACGTATAACTCCCAGACCTTATAAAGCTTTATATTTGTGTTTTGGTTGTATCAAAGCTAGCTCCCAGTGATGTCATGTGTTATGACCACGTGTCTTTTCATCTGAATTTCATGACTGAACTTGTCTGACACAATCCAGCTATTGTCTACAAAATCATTCCTCTGCATACAGATCTAGATCTGTGATTATTCGCACTGCTAAAACCTAGCAGTTAATGCTGAGCAGACCTCAGATGAAGACATATATCTCACTGCTCAAAGTGCACTTTGTTTTGTTATTATCCACATGTGTACACACAGAGCCCTACTAAAACGCAGTCTTCGCTATCAGTGCTTATACTTGGCATAGAAAATTATTCTGTTGATTTCCTCCTTCTCTGCATATTTCTTTTATATCAGAAATAATGCTTTTATTTTTCTGTGCTTTATTTACAGACGGGTGAACAAATTCATGTTAGTTTGCCACTGTCTCAGCAAGTTTCTAATGAGAGCAGGCTCTCTATGTCTGAATCTGTTTCAGAGTTCTTTGATGCACAGGAAGTGCTTCTCTCTGCCAGCTCATCAGAAAACGAGGTAGGCTGTGACAGCATGCTGCAGTTTTGCTATTGCACAGATTTAGGTGTTGCTACCACTAGTGAATGATTTTTTTTTAATTATTATTATTTTTAATAATACTACATATAATAAAAAGGTATCAGAATATGCAAGGTGTAGATAAATGAACCTGAGACTCTGCTCTGATGGGGTGCAGAAGTTTGTTCCCTGAAGTGTAAAACTGAGTTGAAAGTTTTTTGTATCAGTACCTTCTGTTCAGTACATGTCCTTGCTGCCCTATGGCAGTTTCAGCTGAGGATGATGTAGACAGGAGCAATAATGTCTGACTATGTAGTCAACCAATTTAGATTTTAAAATATTCTTAAAAGAAAAAAGTCTTCTAGTGTGTGTGTATGTATACATGATGCAGTTCAGTCTCCTGAATCCTGTTGCTGTCCACAACTTTCCTGTCCTGTCCTGAATAAATTCTTCAACTTTTAAAATTTATTTATTTTTTAAAATATCTTTCTATAAAGCCACAGTAGTGCTATGGTCTACCACAACTCTTCTGTTAGAGGAAATAAGTGTGCCACCATCTTTTCTCTTTGACAAGGATTGCTCATGTGCCACGAGTTGGCACAACCACAGCTTGAGTTGTTCACCTAAATAATGGAATCATCCCTTATCTTATTGCATCTGGCAGATGTAAAGTCCATGTTATCTCAATAGTCTGCATTGTCTATCTCAGTGTGGAAAATTGATGAGTCTGTGTGGTATAAATAAAATGGAAACCTTACAAAATCACCACCAAATGGTACAGGCATTATTGTCATCAGTAAATACTATAAAATATTTTGAAAGTAGTATTTCTGAAAAAAAGTATTTTTTTGTTTAAAAAAAAATCCTTAAAAATAGCCTCAACACAAATGTGGTTTTTGCTTTGCAAAATGATAGGTTGATGTTTATATATATATTTTTTTTTTTGCTGAAACACAAGCTACATTCTGTTGTTTGATTCTTTATAAAGAGCACAAATCTGATTTTTCTCACCTCCCACCCCCAGTGCATTACATTGTAAATTTTACATTCATCTCTGATCTCATTTGAAGTGTCCTTTTTGCAAATTTCATGTCTGTATTTGGCTTTGTAAGAAGGAATTCAGAAACATAAGGAGAGCATAGAATTTGTTTTGACACTTTCAGTGCATTGGTGGTATGGGCTGACTGAAACATGCAGCTGATGTGGTTAAAAACACTATTTAGGTAGAAATTATTTATTTGAATATTTGTGTTTCAATTCATTATTTTTGTCTAATTTGACATTACATTTTATATGTATGTGACTTAATTGATATTTTATTTATATTTTAGGCTTCTGATGATGAATCTTACATCAGTGATGTGAGTGATAATATATCTGAGGACAACACCAGTGTTTCAGACAACATTTCTCGGCAAAGTATACTGCTATGTTTTAAATTTTGGGAAATTACGTTATGTTACATTCGTGTACCAGATTTACTGCATGTCTGTACAAATTCAACTTGCTTGTTCTGGTGGTGATTTGGTTCAATGGATATATCTGTTTTTCATAATCTAGTGCTTTGTTATGATAATAGTTTTTTCCCTTCCTAGTTCTTAATGGTGAGTTAACAGGAGGTGCATTCAGGAATGGACGAAGGACTTGTCTCCCAGCTCCCAGCCCTGACACCAGTAACATCAATCTGTGGAATATTTTGAGAAATAACATTGGCAAGGATCTTTCCAAAGTATCCATGCCAGTTGAGCTAAATGAACCTCTGAATACCTTACAACATCTTTGTGAAGAGCTGGAATACAGTGAACTCTTGGACAAGGCTGCTGAAACAGATGATCCTTATGAACGCATGGTAATAAATTCAGTGTAGCACTTGTTTTGCCTGTTGAGGGAGCTGTTGAGTGCAGGGTCCTCTCTTGCTCTTTGTGTTCACAGACAGCAGATCTCCCTGCTGGGTCAGATGAATGCTGCTGACAGTTGTAGGTGGTAGATTTGATCTGAACAGTGCTGAGGGACTCTTCTTGACTTCAGACCAATTCCTGCAATTGTGACTCATTGATGTGAAGACTGATCTCACTCTATAGGGCTATATATGTCAGCATTGGCAGTTTCTAACCCTGCAGCGTCCTTTCCTGACTTTCAGTGATCAAGTCCAGCAGCCTCCAAGAGCTAATCAAGTCTGTGGCTGGCTTATGATCAATGTAGGTGTCAATAAGGTATCATCCTAGGCAATTGCTAATAGAGAAGTTCCAAAACACCAAAACAAAGTTTGCCTGTGCAGCCTGACTTCAGCTCCCCTGTAAGTATGTCTTGTTCTTTTAACTGACAACCAGCAGACTAGGTTCAGCTTTCAGGGTGTTTTGATCTGTCATGTCTCCTTTTCCTCAGAAGAAACAGGAGAAACAGCCTAACAGACTGTTAGGAGAAAATTGGCAGCGTTGTTGCTGAACGTATCTCCTGTTCCCTGGTATGGGTTGGCAGCACTGTGGATAATTGGGAGAAGAGAGGTTGCCTGTGGCTGTCATATAACCACACACTCACGTCCATGAACTGTCATATTCATGTGGCCCACAGGAGAGCGAGGGATTCTAAACACTGGTATTTTTTGCTTGCCGCTGAAGAAATTGGACCTGTCTTATGACAGGTGGTTGAATTATTTATCATCACGTGCTGTTCTCCTACAACCATGTAGAAGCCCACGGAAGTGTTATGTCCTTGCTAGCATGAGGAGAGTGGGACCTGGCTGAGGTTTGCCTTGCTTTTAGCAGATTATCCATAGCTGAGTGATCCCCATATTGCTTTTCTGAAGTCTTGCTTTGATTTCTGAATGTGTGTTGTGATTTTTTGTTTTTTTTTTTTAACTCTGACAAAGGGAGCTGTAGTCTAAATTACTATGGCATGTCACTTACCTTACTACTCTCAGCTAGGCCTGGCTTAGAGGTTACTAAATGTTGGCTGTACACATAGATAAAAGGGCTGATGAGGCCACACATGTAGAAGATCCTGAGATAACTCTGCATTAAGGACATCCTAAAAGACAGCCATTTGTTTGGCTCAAATAAAATAGTTCCCATAGGAAAACAGTGTGTGATCTTGTCATTAGAAGTTACCTTATAATATTTATTCACAGGGAGCATGGACTAGAGCTGGATCTGTCTTGTAGATCATTAGTTATAAGCCTAGTCAAAGGTAGAAAAATAGTAACTTCTGCAGATGGTTATTTTAGGGGGCTGTTTAAAGAGGCTGACTGAGGCCATGAAGAAAAACAAATTATATTAATTATATCAACAAAAGAGATACAGTTTATACTGGTTCTGGCTAGGATATATGGCTTCACTCGCAGGCATGCTTCATTAATCCAGATTTCACTCTGAGTGGAGTGACTTGTGTGGTACCACATAATGATGAAATATACACAAGAATCTCTGATTTTCTCACTTACATTCTTGTCTGTATTTTCACAGGTTCTCATAGCTGCTTTTGCAGCATCAGGCTATGCCTCTACATACTTTAGAGCAGGAAGCAAGCCATTTAACCCAGTGCTTGGTGAAACTTATGAATGTATTCGAGAAGACAAAGGATTTCGATTTTTCTCAGAGCAGGTAAAGCTTGTTTCTAGATAGACACACCTGTTTAGATTTAGATTTTGGGTTCTGTTGTTTTATAGATTAATTTTGTTTTTTCTTTCTAGTTAGAATGATCTACATTCTTAGTAGTGAAAAAAAGCTGTTAGTGTGAGTGAACTTTGTTAAATGCTAGAAGGTATATATTTTTATAGTAAGGAAGTGTTTTAAGTACATAGTGTTTTAAATACAAACTTAAGTTGCATCTGTTTTCATAGCAACTTAGACTAAATAGTGTGGGCTATTTAGTATTTTCATATTGCTGTAACAATTTTATTGTCTTAGAAATGCAAATGAATTGTTTTTAACTCAGCCAACCTGTTTTCCAGGTTAGCCACCATCCTCCCATTTCGGCCTGTCACTGTGAATCGAAGAACTTTGTGTTTTGGCAAGGTATACATTTTTAATTCAAAGGCATAAACTCCTATTTTTATTAGCAAGTAAAACCTTTGTCTGTACAAGCTGAGTTTTGCATTTGGAACTAACTCAAAATTTCTATGCTTATTATTTTTGTAGTAACATATTACAAACTGATGCTCTGAATTATTTCACTCCAAATTCTCATTCTTAAAGAGTGGGCAGATGTGTTACAACTTCCCTTGTCATTTGCTGTCTATTTATACTCTTCTGCTTAAGAGCTTTTTACCAAGAAATTTATTATTTCTTACAAACACAAGCAGTTCTTTTTACACAGTTGAACAAGCAACTCTTTCCTTGTGTCTACTGGCATATGCATTTAATTTGTGTTGAATGTTTTCTTGAGAGATTTAATAATATATAATGTAGCACAGACATGACACCTAGAAGAAAATCAAACTTTTCGTTAATGTTTCTGACCTAATGTTAATTTCTAGTGTGTTTTTAGTTTTGTTTTTTTTGTGTGTGTGTTTTCATGGCAACCTCATACTGTCCTGTTTTAAACCAGATGATATAGCATAAATCATCTTGTGTGCCACACAGATCACTGCAAAGGGGAGACTTTGGTCTTTCTAGTTCTGTAAATCTTTCACTATTATATTCAGATATCAGGTGGAAAAACAAATTCTGGGGAAAATCAATGGAAATTCTGCCAGTTGGAACATTGAATGTGACTCTTCCGAAGTAAGCTACCCTCCTATTTCCTTTTGTTTTCTGTCTTTGCTGCAATCTAATCTGTGCTGCCTTGTGAAAGGATTGGGGAAAGTGTGTGCAGACATCCCGTGAATCACAGTGTTGAGAGTTAGTGCCTAGCCCCAAAACTCTCCTTAGTGTACAGGTGGGGATACTGAAGCATTTTTGAGCCTGAAGATCCATTTGGGTTTTCAGAGGAAAAATATACAAACTCTTTAGAAAGTGATAGACAGAGTGAGATAGAAATCTTTAGGAGAGAGAACCCACCCTCAGTAAATTTGAAGATGACACAAAATTAAGCGCAAGTGTTGATCTGCTTGAGGGTGGGAAGGCTCTGCAGTGGGATCTGGACAGGCTGGAGTGATGGGCTGAGGTCAATTGTATGAGGTTTAACAAAGCCAAGTGCTGGGTCATGCTCTTCAGTCACAACAACCCCATGCAACACTACAGGCTTGTG